>CM074721.1:24127458-24429690 GCA_037306005.1 Rhinophrynus dorsalis | reverse complement strand
CATCTTGGTTCCTTATCACCTGCATCTCCCTTCAAATACCGCTTTAAATAAGGGACATTCATAAAAACTTAATTATCCAGGTCTGCACAGAAATCAGTGTGTTTGTATTTTATAAGCATCCCTGATTTAAAGGGATATGTGGTCACATTATGTATAAACTTCACAAGCGGGGTTATGCACTAAGGTGTGATAAAGAAGTGATACACTGGAGATAACGTCTCCAGTGATATCACTTCTCCAGTTCTTATGTTGTTCTTTGGAGCCAATGCACCAATATTTCTCCAACTTTAGAGATCCTAGTGCATGGGCTCCATAGAATAACATAGGAACTGGAGAAGTGATATCACTGGGTAAAGTCATCTCCACTTTATCACCTCTTTATCACGTCTTAGTGCATAACCCCCAAGGTGTTTGGGAAAATCTATGAGTGCTTGCCTTAGCTTGTATATACGTCTATTCTCCAAATGGTGATTGCAACCAGGCTATTGATCCTAAAAGTGCACTCCATTTGGTTTTACCTTACTAAGCACAGGTGGTGCAGTCAATATGATAGAGCCAATGATTACCCCACCTGTAAAAAAACAAGGATGTATTGACAATGTGACCTGGTGTTGTTTCTTGAGGACTAAATTTGAAAATCACTCTTCTACAACATGTCTGAGGAAGAAGAGACCTAAGTGGCCTTGAAAGCTTGCACTCTAAATTTACTCAGCCAATAAAATCATCTCTTTTACTTTACTAATCTCATAAAATAACAGACCATTCTTTTGCACCTGATAACTAGCATGCATGAGCAAGATGATATTTATGCCAAACTTTTTAAACCACATAATAGCCATATGCACACAGTAAACCAGAGTAATTTTGGAGTGCACAGCTCACAGTACGCAAGGAATGACCAGTGCTGTTACTATATCCAATGTACATATTACTGACATGTAGGGAGCAATGTGTGGGATTTGGGGTTCACCCCAGAATTGAAGCTGATTTACTGAGAAATAGAGAAAATCTGCATAGCTGGGAACTTGCCGGGTTTCACCCGGAAACTCTGGATTTAGGGCACCGTCGCCAGGTCTCTGGATGAAACATCAAGTTCTCCGGGTAACGCAAACATCTGCTGCTCCTACGCAGAGTAAAACAATAAAAAAAAACCCAAAACAAAATAACTGCTGTACTGGCGTGAGGCTGAGGCATTGCATCCCAAGCAAGTGACCTCAGCCAGCCAATGATTGGATAGACAGGGGCAGATACCTCAGCCAGCCAATGATTGGATAGAAAGAGTAGATACCTCAGCCAGCCAATGATTGGATAGACAGGGGCAGATGTCAGTAGGAAGAATGAAGACAGCCATGGTTTTAAGTTGCTTGCCCGCGTCGCAAGAGGAGCGGAAGAAGGAGTGAAGCGCAGAACCTGCGCACCAGCCAGTGTTGGTTGGTAAGTGTATTATTCTTTTTCATTTAACCCTTTCAGTGCTAGATGAGTACACATTGCAATGCGTTGCAGTTGCGTACCCCTCTGGGATTCAAAGGGTTAATGCAATTTACTTTTTTTTTCCCCCTGGGCTTCAGTTCTCCGGGTGATGATATATTAAAAGTTCCCAGCTATGAAAATCTGTAGCAAACCAATTGTACCATAGGAGACAAATTGTCACTCCACATTTCCCACAATTCCCATTGATTTGGATATGGATTTTAACCCTTTGAAAACTAGAGAGGTAGAGAGGTCTCCAACGCACCTCTCTAGCATGCAATGGGTTAAAAGCCTCACTTCAATGGAATTTTTGAATTGGTCCCCAGAAATGCTTCTGGTTCTTCCCAGAACAATCGCCTCTGGCATCTGTAGGGTTTATTATCAAATTCAACCACAGGATCCTCATAATTGTTAGGAGAAAAAAACAAACATTTCTTTCCTTTTACATGGCCGAATCCGTCTAGATCCCCACCAGTCACTGATGTTCTTGAAGATTGATTTGTCAATTCGTCTTGTCCTCTTGCCTCAGTGGATAAGTTTGCAAAACATTGTGACTTTTCCTCCAGAAGTGAGAACGTGTGGGTAGATCAACCATGTTACTTTTTCTATAATGAAAGGCATTCCCTGGCATTATGTCACACTGATGCCAACTCTTCTCGTAGATTCTCTGCTTTAGACAGAGATGAAGGGAAAAGGAGGCTTTTAATCTCTACCCTGGCCAACGTTCCCTTCTTACTGCTGAGTATGTTATTGTTATAATAAGGAGAAATAAAGAGAGAAAGAAATCTTTAAAGGTATATTTTATTTAACTTCTATTATGTTATCTAAATATATAACAGGCTAGCCCTGTTTTGGGTGCCTCAAAAAAAAAGGTTTCTGGATTGGTGGCAGCCACACCCCTGGGTGGGCTCACTGCCAGTGGCCAGCCAATGGGATGTGTGGGGCGGGGTTTGAGGGATCTTTGCTTCCTGCCTTCTCAGCCAAGTGGACAATGTAATTTGCCTCACCTCTTCAACTGAATACACAGTGCATGTTCACCCCCTGCCTCCTCAGCCAAGTGTGTATACATCAAGTTCATCTCCCCCTCACTTCCATTTGCCTCCGTCTTCCTTCAATTTTCTGCTTCTTCTCCCTCTCCCTTCCAGACCCCCTTTTGCAGCCACACCACTGGGTGGGCTTACTGCAAGTGTCCAGCCAATGGGATGTGTGGGGCGCGGTTTGAGGGTCTTTGCTTCCTGCCTTCTCAGCCGAGTGGACAATGTCATTTGCCTCACCTCTTCAACTGAATACACAGTGCATATTCACCCCCTGCCTCCTCAGCCAAGTGAGTATACATCAAGTTCATCTCCCCCTCACTTCCATTCGCCTCCGTCTTCCTTCAATTTGCTGCTTCATCTCCCTCTCCCTTCCAGACCCCCTTTTGCAGCCACACCACTGGGTGGGCTTACTGCAAGTGGCCAGCCAATGGGATGTGTGGGGCGCAGTTTGAGGGTCTTTGCTTCCTGCCTTCTCAGCCAAGTGGACAATGTAATTTGCCTCACCTCTTCAACTGAATACACAGTGCATGTTCACCCCCTGCCTCCTCAGCCAAGTGTGTACACATCAAGTTCATCTCCCCCTCACTTCCATTCGCCTCCGTCTTCCTTCAATTTGCTGCTTCATCTCCCTCTCCCTTCCAGCCCCCCTTTTGCCTCCTCCTCTCCCTTCTCAAAGAAAATCAGACCTCATGGTGGGACATCAGGACACTTCCTGATGCCCCCAGCTACTTATCTTCCAGCTGATTCGGCTGGGAGATCAATAGAGGCAATGCAGGGGAGTAAGAGAGCTCCCTTGCTTCCATCACACTCAGAGTACAAGGGTAGGAGTGGGAGGAATCTAGAAACCTTCTCACATCCATGAGAGAGAGCCTCCCACATTGACGTGAGAGGGTTTCCCAATTCCGTCCACTCCTACCCGGCTTCAGGTAGAATGGAAGCAGGTGAATTTCTTTCTCCCCTGCATCACTGTTACAAATAGAAGTTTGGAATTTCAGAATAAAGACAAACACTGAAGTGAAATGCAGTTTATTTAAACATGCAATGATTAAACAGGTTATGGCCAGAGTTCACACAAGTATGAAAGCATACCAACTCCGGAAGATATAAAAAGAGACATACAATAATTAAACAAGTTACTTATCTAATTACTGGAGCTGAACATCAGTGTGGGAGAGCCTTTCCACGCTAAACTCTGTAGTATCGTTACACAGGTGAATAGCCCGACAGACCTGACGTCCCAAATGGCTAAACAGCAACACTCTACCTCTCAGACTTGAGACCAGGTACACTCTTTCCTAGTCTCCAATGGCTCTGGGCTCTGTTGTTTTGATTACAGGTTAAAATACAGGCTACGCCCTAAGAAGTCTAAAACTACGCATACGTATGTACTTGGTTATGAGATATCTCCAACTGCCTCTCATCAACACTACGGGGCTTACAGTGCCTGCCTCTCTGCTGTTGCTAAACTAATGCAGAACATTAACCCCCAACTGACCGTGAGGAGAACACCAAAAACCATCCCTTACAATCACCTCTGTTGTTCTTGCTGATTTTCCCTTGTCTTGCAGTACAGTTGTGCCCATTGCTTGTGTATAAAGCCCAAAATATCCAGTTCTATTCAGAGACGCAGTTACATTGTTTCATTGTGCATATAGAATACCATCACATGTGACCTCTTTGGAAATTGCTGTGCTAAAGACCACGCAGAGCAATTTAATTGCAAGCCTGTAAAAGTCTGTCTTCCCCAGCCAACTTCCATCCTTGGCAGGAAGATTGTGGGGACTATGTTCACTGAAACACTAATTAATAACTCTTATTTATTTATTTTCTTGATCTCGACATTGGTCAGATTAAAGATACCCTTGTCTGCACGTTATACGGTGATTGCTGTTTTAGAGAAAATTATTCATTTAATTCCCATGCACAGTTATAGTAAATTACACACAAACGTTGGCTACATGTAACATTCTTTTTACAGAGATAGTAATGTTTATAGATAAGTTAAGCTTCGATCATACATTAGTGTTTTTATGCAGAGAGTTATTACAATGCTGTGATTGGTCTAATTCATGTGAAATTATATTATAAAGTTTCGATTTGTATCTGCCGCACAACACTATAACTTAAAGGGATAGTAACACTTCGTTTTAACTTTATTTTATTTTGTAGGCATTAAAAAAACATGAAGAATGATATAAGTCTTATCTCTCAAACCTTTATGGTTTATGAGATATTCACAAGCAAAGTTCCCCTCCCCGCCCCTTTTACCTAGTGTAAGCCATCTCTTCTCAGATGTGAGTCTGGTTGTATGACAGTACAGATAACAGAAGGAGACAATTTTCTTTGTATGAAAACAATGAAAGCCCTTCCCCCCTTGACAAGTTTTTCAGCTTTTTCCATTATCTTAATTGAAGATTGTCCCTCTCTGCAGTCTACCTGGGCATCTCCCTTCTGATCTGGCTGAACAGGGGGGGGATACTTTGCTTGTGAATATCTCTTAAACCATAAAGGTTTCAGAGATAAGACTTATATCATTCTTCATGTTTTTTTAATGCCTACAAAATAAAATAAAGTTAAAATGAAGTATTACTATCCCTTTAATTCAGAGGTGCCTCCAACCTTTGTCGTACAACTATCTTCACAAAATATAGTCGGGTCACACTCCTTAAATAAAACGTTACATTTATTTAAAATAGTTGCATTTAAAAATCCAAATCCGACGTTTCAGTCGCATTTGCGACTTTCATCAGGGGTATACAAAGTGATTGTGGATATCCCTGATGAAAGTCGCGAATGCGACTGAAACGTCGGATTTGGATTTTTTAATGCAACTATTTTAAATAAATGTTACGTTTTATTTAAGGAGTGTGACCCGACTATATTCTGTGAAGATATTATAAAGTTTCACCCTGCAGCCCCTCTTACCTACATAACGCTGCCTCCCCGCAGATCTGGAATCCAGCCATCGGACCAGACAGATTGCGGCGAGGGACAATCTTGTGGCTGT
Source organism: Rhinophrynus dorsalis (assembly GCA_037306005.1). Lineage (NCBI taxonomy): Eukaryota > Metazoa > Chordata > Amphibia > Anura > Rhinophrynidae > Rhinophrynus > Rhinophrynus dorsalis. Next base: position 24,424,176 of record CM074721.1, on the reverse strand, counting down.
CAGTATAAGAAAAGCCCTGCGCTCCATGATTAAAGAGGGCAGGCTTTTCCTTATGCTGAAAGAAGATTGCCCCTCATCGCACTCCATCCGGACCGGCTTGCTCTCTGAGGACAGGCAAAATGGGTGGGAGAGGGACACTTTATAATATAACTAGTTGAAGAGCCTGTTACACAGGCCACAGTGCCACTGCCAGCTGGTCACGGGGCAGTCATGCACAGTAGAGACTGCCCACGCCGCGGCTGAGACAGTGGCAGCCGGTCGCGGTGCAGTCATGTTCAGTAGAGACTGCCCTCGCTGCGGCTGATACAGAGTGGGATGCTCCTTCGGAGCGCCCCGATCTGCATCAGCCTCGTCACGGGCAGTCTCTACTGCCAGAGCCGGATTAACACTCCATGGGGCCCTAAGCAAGGTATCAAGTTGGGCCACCCCCATACCTCTCTAACTTTGGCTACCTACACATTGTTTAGTTTACACTACAATTTTGTGGGCACAGGCACTCAAAGGGATATACTACAGTTTTGTGGGCACTATCACTCAAAGGATTATCCAATGACTGGATAACCCTTTGGGTGCCTGTGCCCACAAAACTGTAGTGTAAACTAAATACTGTGTAGGTAGTCAGGGTTACTGAGGAAACCCATGATACATTACTTAATTGTTGTCCTCTCTCTGCCCCCTGGGCCAGTCTGCCCCTGGTATGGAGATTCCTGTAATAGATGCCGCCTCCAGCTCCAACTTGCCCCCACCAGCTCCACTTTGCCCCCATCAGCTCCAACTTGCCATCATCAGCTCCAGCTTGCTCCCACCAGCTCCAACTTGCCCCCACCAGCTCCACTTTGCCCCCTATCAGCTCCAACTTGCCCCCACCAGCTCCACTTTGCCCTACCAGCTCCAACGTGCCCCCTATCAGCTCCAACTTGCCCCCACCAGCTCCAACTTGCCCCACCAGATCCACTTTGCCCCCTATCAGCTCCAACTTGCTCCCCATCAGCTCCAACTTGCCCCCTATTACAAACCTATAGCTGCTGGAGCTCCCACATGGTCTTCTCTTCAGTAATGCAGAGTTGGGAGATGTTGACTCCCAGCACGCTCTGCATTACTAAAGAGGCGACAAGGGAGCGCTGTAGCTACACAGACCTGACTGTGTTGCGGTGCCCGGTGGAGGAGTCCTGCTAGCAGGAACAGCATTCCCACACGTTCCTGGAGGACTCGTTGAGTGCAGGAATGAGGCTTCCTCCTGGCCCCCTCATTGGACTGGGCCCTAGGCAGACGCCTTGTGCGCCTTGCCTGTAATCCGGCTCAGTCTACTGCACATGACTGCATCGTTACAAACTTTCTAGTGAATTACTATATAGGATTACACATAAACTAGAGCAGTTATAGCATTCTAATAACTATGTGCATGGTTAAAAAACTATGATGTATGATCGAAGCTTAACTTATCTACAAACGTTACTATCCCTTTAAAAGAGGCTTTTAATGCTTTGAATATTGAGAGGTCTCCAATGCACTGCTTTGAAATGCTCTGGAGACCTTTCTAGCATTCAAGAGGTTAAAATCCCAGTTTAAAGGAGCAGTAAACTTTTTTTTATGGAAAAATATATATTGTAGGTATTTTCCTACTGAGTAAAATAAGGGTACTCCTACTACTGAGAGATTTATATATCCAGAGTTATTACAGTTTAAACCCATGTTTTTTTTACATTAGCAGTGCCCTCTAGTGATCAAATTCTAATTAGATTTCCTTCTAATGGAGAGGAAAGTCAGAAAAGTCAGAGACATACAGTTCTCCATAGAATGTGATAGAAACTGCTGAGTCACTTCCTGTCAGTTAGAACTATCAGGAAGTAAACACAGTAAATTCACTTCCTGATTATTTAAACTGCTATAAATTTTGAATAAAACATCTGACAGTAGTGGGAGTGACCTTGTTTTATTCAGCAGGAAATGCTCTATACATACCTCCCAAGTGTCCCTCTTTAGGAGGGACAGTCCCTCTTTTGGGCCCAAATCCCTCTGTCCCTCTTTCCCACCCTAATGTCCCTCTTTTTAGGAGATCAGATTGTATGGTGTGTATATAAGTGTATCATATTGATCTACAGCAATAATACTCACATTAATGTTTGTTTAAAAGTCAGTATATGTGTTTATACATTAGTCTGTGTAAATAAAATACTTTGATCTTGTTATAAGTCATTTATTAGGTTACACATCAATAGGTCATGAAATATCCTAAAAATTTTCGGTAACATTCCGCCCACCAGCCACACCCAAAGCAACACCCCTTAGAACACAATTGTCCCTCTTTGGCAATTTGAAATGTTGGGAGGTATATCTATAAAATATGTGTTTTCATTAAAAAAGTTTACTGCTCCTTTAAATCAATGACAAACTTGTCCCAGAATTGCACCTCTTTAGTTTATTGCAGTCAGTTGTGAATCAGTAACTAGAATATATGATGAAAAATCCTTGGATCATACACATAATGGGGAACTCTCCAGATCTGATCTGGAGGCTCCTGTTTTCAGAATTAATTTCAAGATCTCTGGGAACTGAGACTGATTCTCGGGGGTGGTGAGCTTTCACTGAAACTCCGCCCACTTCTCCTCCTTCTAGGCTGACCATATTTCCTTGAGACAAAAACAGGACGGGTGTGGGACAGACGGACAGCAGGCACGTGCACACATAGACACCAAGGGGGGCTTGAGCACCTGCCCTTTTTGTCCAAAGTGCCCTTGTGCCTTTTTAAATATACATTTTGAATAAATAATTATGAGAATTGCCCTTTTTTTCATTTGAGCCCCTGCCCCCAAAATGTCTGTGCATGTCCCTAACGGACACTGTGACTTTGTCACTCTGAGTCCGATCGTAGTAAGCTGCAAGCAGCGAGAACACGTTTGTCCCGTTTCTTTCTATCGGTGTTCTCTCCCTCTCTGGCCAAAAATCCTGTCACTGAAATTTCCTCTCTTCATCACTCACACTAGTGGTTTTACTGTGTTTACTGTACGCATTGATTACCATAGAGTCTTATGACTCATCGTCATATCACTGTCTAAGAGACTCTATGGTAATTTACCATAGACTTGAGAGTCTTAGACAGTTATGAGTCACTCGAGTCCTAAGACTCTATGGTAATCAGTATGTACAGTAAAACCACCAGTGTGACAAAAGGAAGTTCCGATTTACTTTATGTTATGAGAAATAAACAGGCTGCGCTCAGTTTTTTTTAAAACAATTAAAAACTATGTATGTTATATTAAAAACGGGACAAAACTGACATTTAGATTAAAAAGACGGGACGGCCTGGAAATATAAAAAAACTGTACTGTCCCTTTTAAAACGGTACATATGGTCAGCCTACCTCCTTCCCACCCTGTTCCTCCCACTTCCCACCCACTTCTTCCCCTTCCCACCCTGTTCCACCCACTTCCCACCCAACTCCTGCCCTCTTCATGAAACAAGGTTGATAAGCCCCTCCCTCAAAATTAAGCCCTGCCCCTTTTGTGAAGCAAATGGCATCTTTACATCTCCCTGATCACAGTGCATTTGCCCTCTTCAAGGGCTCAAGAGAATGAAGTTCCCAGGTATAATCCTATCGCTATATGGCAACCAAAATGGGACAACAGGCCCAGTTCACATTTTTAGCTCTTTTAGGCACATTTATGAAACTGGAGTAGTAAAGAAAGTGTCTGTAAAACTGTCTCAAAGTGACATAAAGATATATAAAAGTTTAGCTACATTTATGCTAAGCACTAATTCCATTCAGTCCACTTTTTTAAATGTGGAGTAGAAATGGTTTTGTCTAAATAAGAATTGTGTTGCAACGTATGAAAAAACTTTGACGACTGCACCAAAGAAAAAGGCCATTTAGTGATTAACTCTAAATGACAGCGATAACCTGCTCATAATGGTAATATATAGAGATAGTTATACGTATGCAAAAAAAATTCTCATTTGTGAATTACCTGCAAATTTTCTCATAACATTCTCAAACAGACATATTTCTAAACTAACAAAGAAAAAATCAAACCTGCACTCCTCCATTCCAATGTGCAAATGTGCGCCCTGCCTCAGGCATTTATATTAACTGCTGATAAATATGAGGACTTAGTCCATATTTTGGCCAAAAAATGTTAAGCTTGCCTACCCGTCAAGGTACCTCAAATATATAGCAAGTACCTACTGTAATGCACCTATAAAGCCCCATCTAAATTAAAATTATTAGCCTTGAAAAGATGTTATATGGAAACGGGTTGATGGGACCCTCTTCCTATAATATGAACACTAGATTTTGGGCAAGTCCTCTTTTACTCCTTTTTAAAACAGTTTTGCCCTCTTTGTTTTGAATTACATACATGCTGGGACCCTCAAGGTAGTGTTCATATTATAGGAAGAGGGTCCCATCAACGCGTTTCCATATAACATATTTTCAAGGCTACTATTTTTAATTTAGATGGGGCCAGTGGAGTAACTAGAAGCCACTGGGCCCTGGTGCTGAAATTGCCATGGGCCCGGCCCACACAACCACATTGTCTCCACATTGCCCCCTCAAAACTATCACATTGCCCCGTGTTCATGTCCTACCTCCATCACCTTCCCCGCTCCCGCGCGGTTCCCAGTAATATAGAGCTTTGAGAGATGTCATCTCCCAACGCTCTGCATTACTAGACCACCGGGAGATCAGCTGAGTTGCTGCAGGTTCGTGGAGATGGGGTCGGGTGGAGTGACGGGCACAGTCGCAGGTGCGACCCTGCAACCCCTATTGTTACACCACTGGATGGGGCTTTATAGGTGCATTATACTAGGTTCTTGCCATATACTTGAGGTACATTGACGGTTTGGCAAGCTTAACATTTTTTGGCCAAAATATGGATCAGTGGTGTCAGTAGAAATTTTTCCAGGGGGGCAAAGCCATAATATAACCACCAGGCCAGCCTATCCAGCCTGTTTGTTTATATTGAGGGGGTAGTTGTAGGGTGGGGGGGAGGCAAGTATCCCCCTCTAGATGCCCATGATATGGACTACATCCTCGTATTTATCAACAGTTATTATATATGCCTAAGGTAGGGCACACATTGATATGGAAGAGCGCAGGTTTGCTTTTTTTCTTTGTATGTTCACTTTGGGCTTCGACCTAATGTTTGGGGGTACTGGAGAGCCCTCTCATTCCTTGCTGCCATCTAGATGCCAGTCACTTTATATCCCTTTCGCTCTGTTCCCTTAATGTATTTATTATGATGTTTTGCTATTTCTAAACTTGACTTTACTTTTTTACAAATATGACCTGTTTTTGCAAACTTTAGCAACAGTGACATATATTAACCCCTAAATGACCGGCACACACACGATTCAGGGCTCCCTGAGTGGCGTGCAGCTGCGCGGGGAGCCCTGAATTAAACGGTGTGCCAGGACCATCACTGGTCTTTAAGTACCGAACAGCCATGATGGTCCTGGCACGGCATTGGATGTTAAGGGGTTAAGAAAGATTTTTATACATCTCTCCCAGATTTCTAAACACCAAAGGGAGAACTGCCCATGACTAGGGTCACAACAATGTACACCCATTGGTGGATTACAAGAAAATGTCCGCTAAGCCTCAAGAAACACTTCATGCAAATTTTTATATATGTAGATCTACAGATTTATCATTTTTATGTAGATGTAAATGAAAACACAATACAATGACTTTATTACAATGACAATTAACCCCTTAATGACTGATTGATCCGGCAAAGGGTGGCCTTTAAGGACCGCTGTGCATTTTTTTTTCATTGCAATGAATTCTGGGATGGCAGATTGCCGTGCATCTGCGTTGCCATCCTAGAATTCAATGATGTGCCTGGACCGTCACCAGTGCTTTACATCAGGACCGGTGTGATGGTCTTGGCACTTCAAGAGACGCTAAGGGGTTAATGAGGGTGCAGTAGTAGATGAAAATGCACAAAAAATGGGGGGTTGCTCATACTGCATTAAGTTCAGAATGTATATACCTCCACCAACACCAGGTTACTCACAATCATACAATCACTAAAGGGGATCAGCTACTGCCTTCACTCACTTATACAGGCTCCTCTACTGCTACTCTTGTTTGAGAAATACACTAGGAACCCTCAAAACAAGAAACAAGTGAGGGCGCTGGTAGACCTCTATTAGATGAACAAATGGATTTATTCAAAAAAATGATTCACATTTGCTGAAATACCATCTGCAGAATCCACAGCGTTATTATCTGATGAGGGAACTTTGTGATCATATACCACTTTCATCAGGAATCAAAGTGCCACTGCATGAGATAATACCAGCTTGGTTTCTACAGCCAGCATTACAACAAATGTGAGTATTTTTCTCAAATATTGCCATTGGTTCACCTCACAGAGTTCAGTCAGCGCCCTTGCTCATTTATTATTTTGTTCTGTTTGAAGAAAATGGCCCTGAAGCTCTAGTTTTGGAGTCAGGAAGTGGAACTCAGTTTACCCTCTGTTACAGCTTACCTTGTTTTCAGCATCATCTACAGGCACGAGGCTTCAAGCATGCTGCAGGCCTCTGTTTTATGTGTTTGCTTCCTGTAGTCTCCTTCTACCTACTTCCTCCTACCTACTTCCTTCCTCTGAGCTGCTCCTCCTACCTACTTCCTGTGGAGGGGTTTAAAGGGCAGTCTGAGTCCTGACTCAGTTACCTAACCTGGTACAGCGACTGGCGGATAGAACTCAACATCAGCAAGACAACTGCAACGCTGTTCACCAGAAAGAAGATCAAGGAGCATCTGCACATCAGCCTCAATGGGGAGACCATCAAGTGGGAGATCAGCAGCCCGCTACCTCGGTGTGACCCTGGGCAGAAAACTCAACTGGGGAAGCCATATTGAGAATACTCAGCAGAAGGCAACAGGAAAGATGGCAGCACTGTACCCACTCCTGAAGACCATGTCCATGCCACTCCGGACAAAGATCAACATCTACAAGGCAATCATCAGACCTACCCTGACGTATGCCTCCCCAGCATGGATCACTTGCCATGAGCGACACCGGAAGAGTCTTCAGGTAGTCCAGAACAAGGCCCTGTGGATATCATCTGGAGCTTCAAGATTCGTAATGGTAGCTGACCTTCACAGGGAGCTGGACATCGAGATGTTGGACGAACACCTAGTGAAGCTGAGTAAGAACTTCTGCCAAGGACTGGATCAGAACCCAAACCCTCTGATCAGAAGACTCACTGCCACCACTGCAAACCCCTTCGACCGCTACCCGTGGCCCATCGCAGCGAAGACCCTGTGAAACCAACCCAACTGTGACAAGTCAACACAGACCAAGAAGAATCCAAACCTGCGACTTAAAACTCAACCCGAGAAGATGGAGTAATGAGGTTCAAGCCTCGGTATCCAAAAATCACAGCTGATGGATAAAATCTATCAGCAAGAAGACGACGACGGAGAGACTCAGTTACCCTTGCGTTGTTGTTCATAGCAGTTCTATTATCTTGGGCTCTGTGTATGACCTGGCTAGTCTTCCATCCAACCTGGTGCTGACCTGTGGCTCTGTCTGACTATTCTTTTACTTATCCCTATAGCAGACACCCAGCCTGGTGCAGACCTGTGGCTCTGTCTGACTACCTAAACTGTGTATGACCTGGCTTGTCTGACTACCCCTTCTGGTGCTGACTTGTGGCTCTCTCTGACTACTCTTAGATTTGATCCTTGTACCCGGCAGACACCCAACCAAGTGCAGACCTGGGGCTCTGGTAGATCAGCTCTGATACTGACTGCAGGCGAATCAGCTATCTAATTCCATTCTGACTGCAGGCTTGAGTCAGAGTTCATTCCCTTCTGACTGCAGGCCTTTAGTCAGAGTTCGCTCCCTACTGACTGCAGGACTTAGTCGGTATGCCCGCTATGTCGGATCAAGATCCTGTGTTCCTGTTCCTGGTTCTTGTTGAGACTACCAGTGGTTAAGGCCTAGTCTCTAGCACTGTGGTTTAGCCTTGCATCCTAGTATTCCAATAGCAGGGTTGTTGGCTTTAACTAATGTTGAGCGAGCACCCCGATGCTCGGGTGCTCGGGTGCTCTGACCGAGCACCCCCTGATGCTCGAGTGCTCGGCCGAGCACCCGAGCCCCATTCAAATGAATGGGAGCACTCGAGCATTAAACCAGGCACCCCCTGCTCTGATGAGCGGAGGGTGCCTGGTCAATGTCCCCCTTCATCTCCGCTATGCCCCTCTTCCACAATGTCCCCCTTCATCTCCTATGCCATAGCGGAGATGAAGGGGGACATTGTGGAAGAGGGGCATAGCGGAGATGAAGGGGGACATTGTGGAAGAGGGGCATAGACTCTATGCCCCTCTTCCACAATGTCCCCCTTCATCTCCGCTATGCCCCTCTTCCACAATGTCCCCCTTCATCTCCTCTATGGCATAGGAGATGAAGGGGGACATTGTGGAAGAGGGGCATAGCGGAGATGAAGGGGCACATTGTGGAAGACGGGCATAGCGGAGATGAAGGGGGACATTGTGGAAGAGGGGCATAGAGTCTATGCCCCTCTTCCATAATGTCCCCCTTCATCTCCGCAATGCCCCCTTCATCTCCGCAATGCCCCCGTACCTCCATTCCCTGGTGGTCCAGCGGAGCGTCTTCGGATCTGTGCCTCTTCCGGCACAGATCCTCTTCACCCGAGCATGTCGGGCGAGCACATGGCGGTACTCGTACGAGTACCGCCATGTGCAGAGCAGAGCGATGCTCGAGCCGATCCGAGCATCGGCCGAGCACGCTCGCTCAACACTAGCTTTAACCATTTGCCTGTTCCTTTGCATGTATATATGTATATAATTTCTTTGTTCATTTTGTCAATAAAATTGCATTAACTATACCGTACTGACTCCTGAACTTTTCTGGGTATCTGTGACACCCTCTTGTTCAGAGATAGGCAAAATATGGCCCATGTGCCATATACTACCAGTTTTCCATGGCCCTCATGTCTGGCTGGCTTAACCCATGCAGCATAGTTGCAAAGACATGATCAAATCTCTATTCTTTTAGTCAACGAAACCATAAAACCATTGGCCACCATGTGGCCGCTCCCCCACTTCTCACATTACCCTAATAAACCTATAAGAAGGGAAGGAACCTCCATAGGATGGTGTAGCAACAGCGCCACTGTACAATTTCAAGCCACTGTGAAACTGCAGCTAACAAATTCAACTTTGAGCTGTAATAACTTTTGAATAAAACACCATCCAGAAGTAGAAGTGCCCTTGTTTTACTCAAGGAGATAAACCCCACAACATATATATATATATTTTTTTTACATTTTAAGTATTAAGATCCCTTCAAACCCTTAGATTCATGAAAATTGACTATAAAAAACAGATTAAAGAAGCTTAAATTTTATTCTGAACGACTCTTATAAAATCCTGCACGGAGCTCCCATCGATCTTGGTTGAATGACAGTATGTCAGTTCCGCTTCAGAATGCTCAAAAAGATTTGAGCAAAGCTTCTCTGTTCTGTGTGCATGGAGGAAGATTATGACTGACAGGCGGATGATTTATGAGTTGACTTCAAAATGTACAACCTTGTGATTCCTTCTAAGAAAAGCGGACAAGTAATAGGATATTCTATTTGAGTAAAGTGTTACTTGGCACACTGTTCCTAATTATTATTATTGTTCTTTATTTATATAGAGCCAACCGATTCCTCAGCTCTGTACAATGGAGAATAGCTATACAGTGGTATTAAATAATACAGTCAAATGTGGAGAGCAGAAGGATCAGAGGGCCCCCTGCTGGTGAGATCTTACAGTCTAGAGGAAGGTGGGTAGGACACAGAAGGTATAAGTGCTATTGGGTGTAAGTGCCTCCTGCAACATGAACTGCCATTCAGTGGGTAGGGGAGAGAAGTTCTGTTGAGTGCAGTGGTCCAGGGAAGGGGTGGTTCTTGGGGATAATGTTTATGGAGGTAGCTGATTGGCTTCCCTGAAGAGGTGAGTTTTCAGGGAGCATCTGAAGATCTGAAGGCTGGGGGAGAGTCTGATTGGGACGGGGGAGGGAATTCCAGAGCTCAGGTGCAGCACGGGAGAAGTCCTGTAGGCGGGAGTGGGAGAAGTCCTGTAGGTGGGAGTGGGAGAAGTCCTGTAGGCGGAAGTGGGAGGAGTCCTGTAGGTGGGAGTGGGAGGATGTGATAAGAGCTGTGGAGAGGAGAAGGTCATGTGCAGAGCAAAGATGGCGAGTGGGAGTGTATTTGGAAATGAGAGATGAAATCTAGGGGGGTGCGGTGTTAGAGAGGACTCTATAAGTAAGCACCAGAATTTTGAATTTAATTCTGTATGCTAATGCGAACCAGTATAGGGATTGGAAGAGAGGACTGGTCTTAGAGAAGTGATGAGTAATTATGTGCCATCTTAAAGGGGCAGAAAATCCTATTTATGAAAATAATTTTGTTGCAGGATTTTTCCAATTTCCTATTTTGTGTTGGCCGGATCAACCACGTTACTTTTCTGTAATGAAAAGCATTCCCTGGCATGATGTCACACCGATGTGCTTTAGACAGAGATGAAGGGAAGAGGAGGCTTAAATCTTTCCCCTGGCCCAATGTATCTTCACTTCTGAGTATGTTACAATGAAATGCTGAAAGAAAGAAATCTAAAATGGAAAAGTTATGTTTTATTCAACTATTATGGTATATATCCAGTGGTGTAACAATAGGGGTCATAGGGGTAGCAACTGCAACTCGGCCTGTCACTCCAGGGGCCTGTCCACCCCCTGCGACCCATCTGACCGGTGCCTTCAACTAGCTGAGGTCTGTGTCTTCTTCGGCACAGACCTCTATTAGCAGCTGAGCTCCCTCTCTGTCTTCGGCACTCTAGTAATGCAAAGAGTTGGGTGATGACATCATCTCCCAGAGGTCTGCATTACTGGAGAGAGGTCCATGCAGGAGCTCCAGCTTCTAACAGAGGTCTGTGCAGAAGGAGGCACAGACCTCTCCTGCCGTGCAGCTGGACCACCAGGGAGATAGGAGATGGACATTGGGGGCAATGTGTGGAGAGTGGTCGGTGGGGTCCATGGCAATTTTTGCACCCAAGCCCGGTGACTTCTAGTTACGCCCCTGTATCTATATATATATATATATATATATATATACAGAAAAATCTAAATCAAATCAATATTTGGTGTGACCACCACCAAAACAGCATCGATTCTTCTAGGTACACTTGCACATAGTTTGTTAAGGAACTCGGCAGGTAAGTATCCCAGTACAAAAAAAAAATCCTAAATCAATTTTCTTCATATTGTAAGTTAAATCTCACCTACTTTGCCCTTTAAACTGGAGAAAGATTCTTTGAATTATTAAACCTTTATACTCTGAGTGTAAAAGTATCCAAACACCAAATTAGACAGACATTACCTTGATCTGTTATAACTTTTGAACCAATAATCTCCCAGCAATGCGTTGTGTGCCCCTCTGGCACTCAAAGGGTTAAAAAGCATCACTATTCCTTTAATTAGATGCAGTCAGTGGGGTTAGGGTGGAGTCATGTGATGAGTAGAGGTGTGACAATGGGCGGTACTAAGGGTGGCTCAGGTGCAGGGCCGGATTTGCCATAAGGCAGAGTAGGCATCTGCCTACAGGCGCACCCCACAGAGGGGCGCCTGTCATTGAAATAAAAAAAAATTATATATTTTTGTTCACAGTGCTGCGTGCTGTGCACAGTAACAACCTGCCCACCGCATGGTAAGGTCTCTGCCTTCTTTGCCTCAGACAGAAGGCACGGACCTGTAGCTGCTGTTGCTCCCTCGTCTGATCTAATGCAGAGCGCTGGGAGATGACATCATCTCCAAACGCTCTGTATTTCTAAAGACTGGAGCAACAGCACCTACAGAAGGAAGCACAGATATCTGCCGCTGGACCACCAGGGAAGTAGGAAACGTATGCGAGATGCAAAGTGGGAGCAATGTGAAGATGATGTGGGCAATGTGGAGCTGATGGCAATGTGAGGGCAAGCTGGACCTGATATAGTGTCAATGTGGAGATGATGGGGGTAATGTGAGGGCAAGCTAGAGCTGATGGGGCAATGTGGAGATGATGGGGGCAAGTTGTAGATGATTGGGCAATGTGGAGATGATGGGGGCAAGTTGGAGATGATGGAACAATGTGGAGATGATGGGGCAAGCTGGAGATTATGGGGGAAAGTTGGAGCTGATGGGGGCAAGTTGGAGCTGATGGCAATATGGAGCTGATGGGGATAAGTTGGATCTGATTACAATATGGGGGGCAATGTGAGGGCTATATGGATATGGGGGGTAATGTGGAGATTTGGAGCATTGTGGAGGTGTCCAGTGAAGATGGCAAATGGAGGGGTGCTTCAGATTTCTGTGCCCACAGGCTCCTGAGATGTAAATCCGGCTCTGCTCAGGTGAGTTGCCTTCAGGAGCCTGAGATGTAAATCTGAGCTGGAATAGAAGGTATTTAGTGCTGGTTTTCATACATGAAGGAAGCCGCCAGTCAGTCTCTTTGCTGTGATGTGAGGCAGGAAGATATCAAATCCTGCACAGCTTTGTTTGGGTTGCAGACTGAAGTATGTGACTGACAGAGATCTTCCAGCAAATCATAAATAATTCTCTGGGAAAAAAAGGTGCCTTTGAGAGCTTTCAGCCTAACCGAGAATTGACATGGTGTCCTAGATTTGGGAAAATGTATCAGTTAACAAAAACCCTCAAATTTCTAGGTTAGTATTTGGAAGCCTGTCATCAAAGTCTGTAAATATGGTTAAAACACTCTAATGTTAAAAAACAAGTTACTCTTTCACAAATCACACACAAAAACTTAGACACAGACATACACAGACACATATACTCACACACACGTACACACACACACACACACACACACACACACAAGCACAGATATTTACACATACAGACACACAACTCCCATGTGTCCCTCATTAGGAGATATTAGGGCTCCAAACCTCCCATGTGTCCCTCTTTAGGAGGAACAGCCCCTCTTTTAGACCCAAATCCACCTGTCCCTCTTTCCCACCCTGATGTCCCTGTGTTTAGGAGATCAGACTGTGTGGTGTGTATAGAAGTGTATCACCCTGGTGTCCCTGTGTTTAGGAGATCAGACTGTGCGGTGTGTATATAAGTGTATCACCCTGGTGTCCCTTTGTTTAGGATATCAGACTGTGTGGTGTGTATATAAGTGTATCACTCTGGTGTCCCTGTGTTTAGGAGATCACACTGTGTGGTGTGTATATAAGTGTATCACCCTGGTGTCCCTGTGTTCAGGAGATCAGACTGTGTGGTGTGTATAGTAGTGTATCACCCCGGTGTCCCTGTGTTTAGGAGATCAGACTGTGTGGTGTGTATATCAGTGTATTACCCCGGTGTCCCTGTGTTTAGGAGATCAGACTGTGTGGTGTGTATATAAGTGTATCACCCTGGCGTCCCTGTGTTTAGGAGATCAGACTGTGTGATGTGTATATAAGTGTATCACCCTGGTGTCCCTGTGTTTAGGAGATCAGACTGTGTGGTGTGTATATAAGTGTATCACCCTGGTGTCCCTGTGTTTAGGAGATCAGACTGTGTGGTGTGTATATAAGTGTATCACCCTGGTGTCCCTGTGTTTAGGAGATCAGACTGTGTGGTGTGTATATAAGTGTATCACCCTGGTGTCCCTGTGTTTAGGAGATCAGACTGTGTGGTGTATAGAGAAGTGTATCACCCTGGTGCCCCTGTGTTTAGGAGATCAGACTGTGTGGTGTGTATAGAAGTGTATCACCCTGGTGTCCCTGTGTTTAGGAGATCAGACTGTGTGGTGTGTATAGAAGTGTATCACCCTGGTGTCCCTGTGTTTAGGAGATCAGACTGTGTGGTGTTTATATAAGTGTATCACTTTGCTCCACAGCAATAAAACTCATATTAATGTTTCTATAAACTTCAGTACATATGGTTAATTTTACTTTGTAAATAAAATACATTGGTCTTGATCTACATAATTTATTCAGTTATATAAAGAGGTGTCAGTAGGTCATGATATAAAGTAACAATTCTCAGTAATGCCCCGCCCACCAACCACACCCCAGCAACATCAGCTGAAATACCAGTGTCCCTTTTTGGTCATTTGTAATGTTGGGAGGTATGCAGACACTTATACTCACACATAAACACATACACACACACATGCATAAACACTGACAGACACATAAACGTATACACATATAAACGCATATACACACATATAAACACATACCCACACACACACACACAAACGCATACAGACACAGACACACACACACTCTCTCTCCCTCACATACACACACATACTCACAAACACTTACACAGAATGTCACACACATACAGAGATGCACACACACATACACACACATTTACTCACACAGACACAGATGTTACACATTGACAGATGCATATGCACACAAAGATACATATGTACAATCGCACAGACACAAACACACACACATCTACACTTACACAAATCCATACGCTCCGACAAAGAACATAGACACACAGGTATATTCACGCAGACACATGCACATTATATGCTATTGCTCACACAGAATATCTGAATTTGTCTGTGACTTGTATTCCTTTAATAATTATGTTTCCAAAATATTGTCATCATTTCTAATTAGGGTTATCATCTCATCACTGTAAAGGAGTAGTAATGCTCTATATTCACCTGTTAAGTATGAAAAGGCAGTGTATATTTGTCTAAGATCTCTCACACTTGACAAGTCAGTGCACAGGCTCCATAGAATATCATAGGAAGTTATCTACATTGTATCACCTCTTTATCGTGCCTTAGTGCATCTCCCCAGGTCTTAGTCCCTCAGTGTCAGTGTTCTCAGATCTATTTAACGGAATGTGTGAGTGCAGGGCAGTAATTGCAGCTGTCTCCAACTCTCCAGCTGTGGGAGGAAAATGTATAATAGAGACAGATCCCTGTGTTTTTCCTAACCAAACTGTATTATTTCTGCCTCAGTATCTGTCTCAGAGCAGTGGGGGGCATTGATTTTGGGACACAATAACTGTTTGAATAGGAGGCTTCTGTAAACTGCTCTGAAAGACAAAAGTCATAAACACATACCTATTCTTGTGTGTTCTCTATCTATCTATCTATCTATCTATCTATCTATCATCTATCTATCTCATATCTATCTATCTATCTATCTATCTATCTATCTATCTATCTATCTCATATCTATCTATCTATCTATCTATCTATCTCATATCTATCTATCTATCTATCTATCTATCTATCTATCTATCTATCTCTCTCTATCTATCTATCTATCTATCTATCTATCTATCTATCTCATATCTATCTATCTATCTATCTCATATCTATCTATGTATCTATCTATCTATCTCATATCTATCTATCTATCTATCTATCTATATCTATCTATCTATCTATCTATCTATCTATCTATCTATCTATCTATCTCATATCTATCTATCTATCTATCTATCTATCTATCTATCTATCTATCTATCTATCTATGTATCAGATCCCTGTGTTTTTCCTAACCAAACTGTATTATTTCTGCCTCAGTATCTGTCTCAGAGCAGTGGGGGGCATTGATTTTGGGACACAATAACTGTTTGAATAGGAGGCTTCTGTAAACTGCTCTGTAAGACAAAAGTCATAAACACATACCTATTCTTGTGTGTTCTCTATCTATCTATCTATCTATCTATCTATCTATCTATCTATCTTTCTTTCTATCTCATATCTATCTATCTATCTATCTATCTATCTATCTTTCTTTCTATCTATCTATCTATCTATCTATCTATCTATCTATCTATCTATCTATCTCATATCTATCTATCTATCTATCTATCTATCTATCTATCTATCTATGTATCTATCTATCTATCTATCTATCTATCTATCTATCTATCTATCTATCTATCTCATATCTATCTGTCTGTCTGTCTATCTGTCTGTCTGTCTGTCTATCTATCTATCTATCTATCTATCTATCTATCTATCTATCTATCTAACTCTATGAATGCCAGAGGGGTACTCATCACATTTTGAAGCAGTGTTTTTCATACCACACTGGAACACAAAAGGTTAATTCAATAATTTTTGTTTGTCCCCTGTGATGCAGTTGGTTTGCCCAATATTGACCCTCTTTAACTCTGTGGGAGCAGCACTTACAGTCCAGGAGCAGGGCAATTGCCAGGTCCCCCTAAAGACCTTGGGGTTGAGCCAACCTTGTGTGTTATCTGTGTATCCCTCAGCCCAATGGCACAATGATTATTACCATTATGGTCAGACTGTAGTGGAATAACTGACCTTTCTTTTTCTTTTCTTTTTTTAATCCAACCTATTAGAGGATATTCCATTCTGTGTGTGTATGTGTGTGTGTATGTGTGTGTATGTATGTGTCAGTGTGTGTGTGTATATGTATGTGTGTGTGTGTCTGTGTGTGTATATGTGTGTGTGTGTGTGTATATATGTGTGTGTGTGTGTGTGTGTGTGTCAGTGTGTGTCAGTGTGTGTGTGTGTATATGTGTGTGTCTGTGTGTGTATATGTGTGTATGTGTGTGTGTATGTGTGTGTGTATGTGTCTAGGTGTGTGTGTGTGTGTGTGTATGTATGTGTGTGTGTGTATATGTGTGTGTCTGTGTGTGTATATGTGTGTATATGTATGTGTGTATATGTGTCTGTGTGTGTGTGTCAGTGTGTGTCTGTGTGTGTATATGTATGTGTGTATATGTGTCTGTGTGTGTGTCAGTGTGTATGTGTGTGTGTATATATGTGTGTGTGTGTGTGTGTGTGTGTATATGTGTGTGTCTGTGTGTGTATATGTGTGTATATGTATGTGTGTATATGTGTCTGTGTGTGTGTCAGTGTGTGTCTGTGTGTGTATATGTATGTGTGTATATGTGTCTGTGTGTGTGTCAGTGTGTATGTGTGTGTGTATATATGTGTGTGTGTGTGTGTGTGTGTGTATATATAGCAAATAGGGTGGATCATTTTGGAATACCCCCTTCCCCCCCGCAGGGGATGATTTATATTCCTGAAACCTCCAACAACCCCAGCCTCTCGCCTTTTGTTTTTTGCACTCTCACACGCCTCTCTTTGCCCTCTACCTCACCCTTTCTCTCCTCTAATCTATTTGATTGCCTTTTTCTCTACCCCAAAGATCCCCATTTTATTTCCCCCCAGCCCCCCTTCTCTCTCCCCAGCCTCCCTCCTTTCCTCAAATCTTTTTTACTCCCCCTCTCTCTCCACTTGTTTGGTCTCCCCCACTTTGTCTCCATCAGCCCCTACTCTCTCCCTTAGTTTCACTCCTCTCTCTCCCATTACCCCTCCTCGTTCCCTCAGTATCTCCCAACTTTCTTTACCCCCCAGTACTCCCCTCCTCTCTCTCTCTCAAGTTTTTTAACCCTCATTACCCCCATCCTTTATACCCTCCTCTCTCTCCAACCCCCCAAAAAAAAAAAAACTTTCCTTAGGCCCTCCTTGCTTGACTGCCTTTCCTGGCACCAGAGAGAGAGCTTCAACCTTGGTGTTCCAGCATTTGGGGCTGTGGTCTGTGCCTTCTCTGGCTCGGACATATAACATACCTCCCAACACTGCAATTGGCCATAAAGGGACACGTTTGTTTTAGGGGTGTTGCTGGGGGAGTGGCTGATGGTCGGGTATTATCGAGAATTTTTATGTTATTTCATGACCTATTGACACCGCTTTGTGTAACTGAAGAAACTGTTTAGCGTAAGACCATTAAGATTTACACTGACTAATTTATACACACCTATACTGACATATAAACAAACATTAATGTGAGTTTTATTGCTGTGGTGAAACGTGATCCACTTCTATACACACCACACAGTGTGATCTCCTAAACACAGGGACACCAGGGTGATACACTTCTATACACACCACACAGTGTGATCTCCTAAACACAGGGACACCAGGGTGATACACTTCTATACACACCACACAGTCTGATCTCCTAAACACAGGGACACCAGACTGATACACTTCTATACACACCACACAATCTGATCTCCTAAACACAGGGACACCAGGGTGATACACTTATATACACACCACACAGTCTGATCTCCTAAACACAGGGACACCAGAGTGATACACTTATATACACACCACACAGTCTGATCTCCTAAACACAGGGACACCAGGGTGATACACTTCTATACACATCACACAGTCTGATCTCCTAAACACAGGGACACCAGGGTAATACACTTCTATACACACACCACACTGTCTGATCTCCTAAACACAGTGACACCAGGGTGATACACTTCTATACACACCGCACAGTCTGATCTCCTAAACACAGGGACACCAGGGTGATACACTTATATACACACCACACAGTCTGATCTCCTAAACACAGGGACACCAGGGTGATACACTTATATACACACCACACAGTGTGATCTCCTAAACACAGGGACACCAGGGTGATACACTTCTATACACACCGCACAGTCTGATCTCCTAAACACAGGTACACCAGGGTGATACACTTCTATACACACCACACAGTCTGTTCTCCTAAACACAGGGACACCAGGGTGATACACTTCTATACACACCACACAGTCTGATCTCCTAAACACAAGGACACCAGGGTGATACACTTCTATACACACCACACAGTCTGATCTCCTAAACACAGGGACACCAGGGTGATACACTTATATACACACCACACAGTCTGATCTCCTAAACACAGGGTCACCAGGGAGGGAAAGAGGGATTTGGGTCTCAAAGAGTGACACATGGGAGATATAATATATATAAGCAGTCCTCGCCCAGCCTAATACTACAGAGCACCAAGATATAACATCTTATCTCCGTGCTCCGCATTAGAGAAGACTGCGAGAGAGAAGCAATATAAAGGTATCAACAAAGAAAGGAAAGTACAAGGAGAGCTGTACTGAAAATATAAGTATATTCTCAAATATCAATATAAATTGATCCTCACTTCGAGTGTCGCACCGGCACCTATATATAGTTGCCGGTGTAAATGCGTACAGGGATTTTGGATGCTGATTCTCCCCATTAAGGAATCACTGTATGTAGCATCAGGGAACCATTCAAGTCCTTTTGGAATGTAGAGAAGGGAGGATCCAAAAAACCAGCGGCAGACCATTTTATATTGTTGGATTTGACTGGAATGCCGCTGGTTTTTTGGATCCTCTCTTCTCTACATTCCAAAAGGACTTGAATGGTTCCCTGATGCTACATACAGTGATTCCTTAAAAGGATACTAATGTTTCATAATAAAAGCAGCTCTAATTAATCATCATAGTATTTGGACTTTGGAGAGTGTTATTTCAATTCTGTCAGAGTTGTAATTCAAGAGTAATTGAATGATAAAGTATCCCCCTCCTGCCCCTTTTACTGATGTAACACTACTCAGCCAGATCAGAAGGGAGGTGTCCAGGTAGACTGCAGAGAGGGACAATCTTCAACTAAGATAAGGGAAAAACCTGAAAAACTTGTCAAGGGGGGCAGGGATTTCATTGTTCTCATAGGAAGAAGATTGTCCCCTTCTGTTATCTGTCTGGTCTATGGACTGGATTCCACATCTGAGAAGAGATGGCTTACACTAGGTAAAAGGGGCGGGAGGGGAAACTTTGTTTGTGAATATCTCTTAAACCATAAAGGTTTGAGAGAAAAGACTTATATCATTCTTCATGTTTTTTTAATGCCTACAAAATAAAATAAAGTTAAAACGAAGTATTACTATCCCTTTAACAGGGAGAATCAGCATCCAAAATCCCTGTATGCATTTACACCGGTAACCATATACAGGTGCTGGTGCGACACTTGATGTAAGTATCAATTTATATTGATATTTGAGAATATACTCAGATTTACAGTACAGCTCTCCTTGTACTTTCCTTTTTTTGTTGTTTTTCCAAGCCCTGCTGTGGAGTGGAGGTCTTCAAAAGGATTGAGCGCAGTGATATGCACATCTGCGTGGGGGCAGTCTGAATATACTCCACAGGCCTATACAGTGATTGGGTTAAAATCCATCACATAACCCAAATGTGAGTATAAAGGATATATTGTCTTTTATTTGAATAACGAAATCAAGACGTCTGCACTATAAGTCTCTCCCTTCTTTTCTGTTTTTGGGTTTGTTATAAAGGTATGTCCTGGATGAGGCACAGGCCTCACCTCCTGCACATTGCACACCATTGACAGTTAGGAGAGAACTTCAGATCTCCCCAACTGGCCCATGGACCGGTGGCACACGATGGGGGTGCCAGATTGCCCATTAGGGTGATCTGTCCCTGGTATGGAAACATTTGATACATTATAGAATCCCGATAAAGCTTCTATCACTATGTTCGAATTAAGGTTCTGTTATTTGAAATTTTTATTTTGCCCATAATTTTGATTGTAATAGGCCAATTGGCTGAAATTTTGGATTCTATGGGCCGTATGTTCAAAGGGATAACGACAAAAAAAATGTTGTATGAACAACAAAAATAAGTAATTGTATGCATGAACGACATGTTTTCTATAGAGTATAAGACAAAAAACTAGTAATGTCCTTTGTGTACAACACAACCCCAGAATTGCCGGGAAAAGGGGCAGGGAAAGGAAGTGGCTAAACTATTCCCAAGTGTCGTACAGAGGAAAAGAAAATTTGTCGTAACTAACGACAAAAATTTGTACATTAAGAAAAAGTGGGGGAATGTAAAGTTCTGTAGGTGGGAATTTTTGTCTTTAGTTAAGACATTTTTGTCGTTAGTTAAAGGGATAGTAATAGTTAAATATTACTAATCCCCATATTGTAGCCATTTTAAAAAGAATTGAATTGTCCCCAGTGTCATCTCCCAAACCTTTATGGTTTGAGAGATAACCGAACACAAAGTTCCCCCTCTCTCTTCCCCAAAGTCAGCATTGTACTGACTGCAGGGATATCCGGGCTTATTTTCATCAGGTGGCTCTGAGCCGAGATTACTTTAGTAAAAAATATTTATTTCACTGAAACGGTCCTCTGTGTGTGCTTGCAAACCAAGCGCACATAGAAGACCGTTCCTGCACAGGAACAGCAGCTAACCCCCCAACGTACATTTTGCCCTTGTTGAGTCTCATCAGGAGGGTACAACTGGATTCCCTAGGCACTGAGAGCAAGGGGTCCACGTCTGGATTACTCTTCATTCTTAGGGAGACCCTCTAAGAGTACTCAAGATATGTATACAAAATGTGAGAGGCTTCTGGGGACAAACAGCAACACAACACAATGCTCAGAAGCATCACGTTTTAGCTCTCTAGTGCCATTACAGAGGAAAAATGTCCACATACATCATACCTGGGAACTCTCTGGTTTTGACAATGAATTACAGGGTCTCCGGGCAGAGTCAGATTCTCCGGATGTGGGGAAACCCTGCCCACTTGTGCTCAATCCCACCCTGTTCCTCCCACTCCGCGCCATCTTCTACCCCTTCCCCAGTTTATTCTATATATTTTTTACGCTTAGTAGTCTTGCCACTCCCTCCCTATTAAGCCCCACCCCTTTTTAATGATGCAGATAACCTAATTTCTCTATCCTCAGCAGCACTTGAGAGCTGTCATCCAGTCAGCCACAAGTAAGAAATTCCCAGGTATGTACTGTACATACATATTAGACTAATCACTCTCAAAAGGGTTAGTTAGTTAGTTCTAAAATGACAGGCAAGTCCCTGCCATATGTTTCAACCTTGCTATGAGAATGTAGCTGTGTTCCCCAGGCACTGAGCACAAGAGGTCCACGTCTGGATTAGCCTTCACTCTTAGGGAGACCCACTAAGAGTATTCAAACTATGTATACAAAATGTGAGAGGCGTCTGAGGATGAACAAAAGCACAATGGCCTGTTCTACTGCTAGTCACCTCTCAGAAGCATCACGTTTTACCTCATGTTCCTGTACAGATAGGACTTTTTTGTCATTTTGGAACTGGACTGCCCTTCTGTGTGGGATTAGTCTAATATGTATGTGGAAATTTCTTCTTTGAAATGGCACTAAAGGACTTAAAAGTGATGCTTATGAGCGGCAACTAGCATTGGAACAGGTCATTGTGCTGTATGTTTGTTTGTTTGTTCCCAGAAGCCTCTCACATTTTGTATGCATATTTTAAATGCTCTAAAGGAATCGCCCTAAGAGTGAATGTTAATTCAGACGTGGACCCCTTGCTCTCAGTGCTTAGGAAATCCAACTTCATTTCCTTTGTGAGACCTTTCAAGGTGGAAAAGTATGTCAGGGCTTAGCAGTTTTTCACACACAGTGGGAGCTGT
Organism: Rhinophrynus dorsalis; assembly: GCA_037306005.1. Lineage (NCBI taxonomy): Eukaryota > Metazoa > Chordata > Amphibia > Anura > Rhinophrynidae > Rhinophrynus > Rhinophrynus dorsalis. The sequence continues at coordinate 24,401,880 of CM074721.1, read as the reverse complement.
AATGGCAGTAGAGATCTAAAATGTGATGCTTCTGAGTGGTGACTAACCATAGAACAGGTCATTGTGTTGTTTGTTTAATCCCAGGAGTCTCTCACATTTGTATGCATATTTGAAATACGTTTAAGGTGTCTGACTACTAGTGAAGGGCAATCTAGATGTGGGCCCCTTGCTCTCAGTGCATAGGGAAATCAGCTGCACCTCACTGATGAGGAACAACAAGGCAGAAAAGTATGTCAGGAATTAGCTGGTATTCCTGCACAGAGGGGACTTGTCTGTCGTTTTGGAACTAGACTGCCTTACTGGGTGGGATTAGGCTAATATGTATGTGGAAATTTCTCCTTTGTAATGGCACTAGAGAACTAATATCTGATGCTTCTGTGTGGTAATTGGCCATAGAACAGGCCATTGTTCTTTCCCAGAAGCCTCTCACATTTTGTATGTATATTTCACTGACGTCCAATACAGGTCACTGGTACCATGGGATGTGTAGTCCCCTTTAATAGGCAGGAACAATTATGCAAATAATTTGCAAGGGGCGGAGCCTCCCCTCTTACTTAAGCCACCTTCTGGCCAGAGCCACCCATATTGATTTGTTCCTGGTGTGCTTGCACACCAGGCAGAGAACAGCTATGCTTCTTAGAGTTTTATTATTTTTTATTCAAATATGGAATACCACCATTAGGAGGGTGACCATGGCTGTGAATTGCCCTCTTCAAAGTGGCTGGTGCAGCTTCCAGGGATTTCTGTGGACCTATACCTGAAGAGGGGACAGCTTGTGTTAAGCAGCTCCCCTGTTGGGGAAATTACCTCTGGTTCTTTCCCTCCCTATCATGGTCACCTGAAGACAGAAGTCTGCGAGAAAGGTGAGTCACCCATTGAGTGCTGAAGGTCCACTTGTCCCCACAGTGTCCCTTTGATGGGCTTGTATTTGGGAGTTTTAATACACTCCAGCACTCATAGGGTGTTTTTATTGCATTATCACTATTTATGCAATTTCTGTGTTATTCTCTGAGTTTTGGAGCATTGGGTATTCATTTATTTATGTTTCTCATGTATTTCATGCTTGTTTGGGCACTTTTTAATGTTTTACTAAACTTTATTAAAAATGGTGTTCCGCGCCTTTAAGCGCGGCTTTTTCCCGCTCAGCAGCAGAGCTCCTTTACTCTCTATGGGAATTCACAGTTTGGGACATATCTCTGAAACCGCTTGTCACAGCAACTTCAGAGTAGGCTCATTTTAATGCTAGGCTCCTGCCCTATCATCCGGTTGGTGTTTTATTACTGTAGGGGGCTCAGGGGGGCTTCGGGCACTGTTTGGGGTACTTGCATAGGGAAAACTACATTTCCCATGAGCGCTTAGCTCGCGCTTGTTTCTGATTGGCTGTCATGACGGCCGCCATTTTGTGGTACTTTTCCAAGGCGAGTACACTATGCAGGGACCGAGCCTTCTCTCTCCTCACCAGATTAACCCTTCGCTGGCCAGATAAGTCCGTTTTTAGACCTTTTCTGGGGTGAAACTTTAATCTTTAACACTTTTCTGGGTGATAGTGTTTTTTGTGGGGTATATTGACGCTGTGAGCATGTCTACTTCACTGGAGCTAGGGGCTAGACCCAAGTCTAAGGAGGCTGGGAGGTCTTCTACCCCCATGGCGTTTTGCTCCTCTTGCCACATTGGGCTGGATTGCGATAATGTGGGGGATCTATGCCCTAATTGTACTGATAAAGATAGCAACCCTGGGCTTCCCAGCCACGCTATTGAGCCATCTTGGGTGAGGGAGTTTAAAGCTGCCACTAGGGATCTCAGATCCATGCTTCAACTCTTTCCCTCTCAGGTACAGGGGGCTCTCCAGGTCTGGCAGACCCCCTCTACTATCAGGACCTCCCTGCCTAAGCCACAGGGAGCTCCTGATATCTCTGATTCTTCTGAAGAAGAACTTTTACAGGATTCTGATGCTGAGGAACGTACTGTTATTGAATCTAACAGGTCCATTGGGGACCCCTATGAGTGTGACCCTGAAGTTTCGGCTGAGGGTCTGATCAGAGCGGTTCTGAATACGCTCAACCTTCCTCTGACTCTGGAATCCACTTATGATCCTACTGATGTTTTTCAGAAAAAGCCATCTAAACCTGTTGTTTGTTTTCCAACTAACCCTACTCTTGCCCGTCTGGTTTCTGAAGCATGGAAGTATCCTGATAGATCTTCCTCTGTCTCCAAAAAGTTTGCCAAACTTTACCCTTTTCCCGAAGCGGAGCTGGCAAAATGGGTTCATCCTCCCAAGGTGGATGCTCCTGTGTCTAGACTATCCAAATCTACTGCTTTGGCTGTCTCAGATGCCTCTGCCTTGCAGGACTGGACGGATAAGAAATTAGAGCTCTCTCTTAAATCTATTTTTGCCTCTATTGGCACTGCCATGCGCCCCACCTTTGCTGTGGCATGGGTTAATAGGGCTATTGCAGCCTGGACTGAACGACTGACTGAAGCGGTTCGCCAGGATGCGCCTGTATCTGAACAGTTGCAGCTTCTTGCTAATATCACTGAAGCTCAGAACTATGTTGCTGATGCTGCTTTTGATGCTGTGCGAATGATGGCGAGGGCCTCCACTTCTTCTGTGGTGGCTAGACGCGCTCTTTGGCTGAAAATTTGGTCTGCTGATACAGCCTCTAAGAAAGCCTTGCTTTCCTTGCCCTTTCAGGGGAATTTGCTCTTTGGCTCTGAGCTCAAAGAAATGATCAGTGAGGCTACTGGCGGTAAAAGTACTCTTCTACCCTCAGTCTTTAAGAAAAAGTTTCCAGCCAAACGCAATCGGTCCTTTCGTTCCTTTCAGACTGAGACACGCTCCTCGGCCCAAACGGGTCCTCCCACTACGCGCTCCTCCTCCAAGCCCAAACAGTCCTGGAGGCCCAAAGTTGCCTCCAAGGCCAAGACCTCCAAGACTGCTTCGGCATGACTCGCCGAACCCGGGTCCGCATCCGGCTGTAGGCGGTCGTCTCCGCATCTTTCGCCGGATTTGGGAGGAGTCAGTGGCGGACCCATGGGTTCTTCAGGTGGTGTCAGAGGGATACAGGATCCCTTTCTCTTCCCTTCCTCCTTTTCGCTTCCATTTTACTCGTCCTTCTCAGGAACCCTCAAAAAGGCGTCTGTTCGACGACGCTATTCAGGATCTCTTGGACAAAGAGGTCCTGGAGGCGGTTCCGCAGGGGGACACAGGTTCAGGATTTTATTCCAACCTGTTTGTGGTAGCCAAAAAGGACGGAGGAACCCGTCCCATCTTGGATCTCAAAGATCTCAATGCCTATGTGGTGACTTCCCACTTCCGCCAGGAGTCCCTGCGCTCTGTGATTGCAGCAATGTCTCCAGGGGAGTTTCTTGCCTCCCTGGACCTTCAGGATGCTTATCTTCACATCCCTATTCATCCAGAGAGCAGGAAGTATCTCAGGATTGCCTGCCACAGGGGACACTTTCAATTTACAGCGCTCCCCTTTGGACTGACTACAGCTCCTCAAGTCTTCCAGCGGGTGCTGGGCTCCTTGATAGCGGTGCTCCATCAGGATGGGATCAGAGTGACACCCTACATGGACGATCTCCTACTGAAGGCCTCCTCAGCGGAGCTTCTCCACCAGCAGTTGCAGAGGTGCATGCACACCCTGAACCGTCACGGATGGATCCTGAATCTGGACAAGTCGGACTTGATTCCTTCTCAGAGGCTTCTGTTCCTGGGTCTCCTGTTCGACACTCGCCTATGCATGGTGTTTCTTCCAGAGGACGTGGCTCACCAGATAGCCGTCAGAGTGGCTGGGATTCTGGACATGGACGAAATTCCAGTTCCGAAGTTGTCGTCCTTAGTGGGGAAGTTCATTTCCACGATCGAAGCAGTACCATTTGCCATGGCCCACTCCAGGGATCTTCAGAGATTTGTGATCCAGACGTGCAGGAATCATCCAGATCATCAACATCTGTCTGTTTCTCTTCCTCCTCATGTCGAGTCGAGTCTGCACTGGTGGTTAGCTCTCTCTCATCTCTTGAAAGGGAAATCCTTTCTAGTTCCTCATTGGACCACAGTCACAACGGATGCCAGCCTTCGGGGCTGGGGTGCAGTCTGGGGTCGCTTCAGTGCTCAGGGGAAATGGGGTCTGGAGGAATCCATGCTCTCCATCAATGTTCTGGAACTTCGAGCTGTCCGGCTGGCCCTGAGGCACTGGGAGTCTCAATTGACCGGTCTTCCAGTCAGAGTAGAGTCCGACAACGCCACGGCGGTGGCTTACATCAACAGACAAGGCGGCACAAGAAGCGGTTCCGCCTGGTGGGAAGTCAAGGATATTTTGTCTTGGGCAGAAGATCACGTGCCTGTCATCTCTGCAGTACACATTCCAGGCGTGGACAACGTCATGGCAGACTTCCTCAGTCGTCACACCGTCGACAGCGGAGAATGGGTTCTTCACCCAGAGGTGTTTCTCATGCTCACTCAACGGTGGGGGATGCCAGTGGTGGATCTGATGGCTACCAGACACAACAGGAAGGTTCCGGTGTTTTGCTCCCGTCTGAGGGACTCCCTTGCTCTAGCGGTGGATGCCTTGTCGATCCCTTGGGACTTCTCCCTGGCTTACATCTTCCCCCCTCTTCCTCTATTGATCAGAGTTATTCAGAAGTTGAAGAGAGAACGTTGCCCTGTCATCCTGATTGCTCCGAACTGGCCTCGCCAGTCCTGGTTTCCGGAATTGATGGCCATGTCAGTGAAGGATCCAATCCCACTTCCAGCCCGTCCGGACCTGCTTCTTCAGGGGTATCTGTGGAAAGAGGATGTTCACTCTCTCCGTTTGATGGCATGGCGGTTGAATCCTCGATTCTAGCTCAGAAAGGCTTTTCTCCTTCTGTGGTGTCGACGATGCTCAGTGCTCGTAAGCCTGTGTCTTCCAAGATCTATCATCGCATTTGGTCAACTTTCGTGACATGGTGCTCTGTCAAGCAGTTGCCTCTTGACTTCCATCTTCCCACTGTCCTGGCCTTCTTGCAGGACGGTGTGGACAAGGGGCTCAGTCTGAGTTCCCTCAAAGTTCAGACCTCTGCCTTGTCTGTGTTTTTCCAGGAACGGATTGCCATCCTTCCTGATGTGAAAGTCTTCTTCCAAGGTGTGACTCATGTTCGACCTGCCTTCAAGAGTCCTGCTCCCCAGTGGGATCTCAATTTGGTGCTGGGTGTTCTTCAGCGACCACCGTTTGAATCCTTGGCTTCCATTCCATTACGTCTTGTGACTTGGAAGATGGCCTTCCTTTTGGCTATTGTGTCAGTACGCCGGGTGGCAGAGTTACAGGCATTGTCTTGTAAACCTCCTTACCTGGTGTTCCACAAGGATAAGGCTGTGCTTCGCACTACCAAGGAATTCTTACCCAAGGTTGTGTCTGAGTTTCACATCAATCAGGAGATTGTGGTTCCCTCTTTCTGCCCTAATCCTTCATCTGACAAGGAAAGAGATCTCCATTTGTTGGATGTGGTGCGTTGCCTCAAGTTTTATGTTCACCGCACCGAATCTATCAGGAAGTCTGACGCTCTATTCGTCATTCCTGAGGGGCCTAGGGCAGGAAGACCGGCTTCCAAAGTTACCATTGCCTCTTGGATTAAGGCTACCATCCGTGAAGCCTATAAGTTGAGGAATAAGCATGTTCCCTTCAGGGTGACTGCCCATTCCACCAGATCTATTGGGGCCTCCTGGGCCTACAAGAATCAAGCTTCTGCTGATCAACTGTGCAGAGCGGCCACTTGGTCCTCTGTGCACACCTTTTCTAAGCACTACCGAGTTGATGTACTGGCATCGGCTGATGCCAGCTTTGGAAGGAAGGTCCTGGAGGCAGTCTTGCCTGTGTAGGTCTTCCGCTCTGTGATCCTTAGTGCTTCCTTACTGTTGAGCCCGGTTGGCTCGTGTTCCGTGTGCTGTGTTAAGTTCAGGGATTGTTCCCTTGGTTGGTGTCCGTTGACACTTACAGTTTGGGCTATGTTATCAACTGGTTAACAGTTCTAGTGACTTGGGCCTTGCGCCTGGTCCTTGCCTTACTTCCCGCCTCTGGATCAGCTCAATGTTTGTACATCCCATGGTACCAGTGACCTGTATTGGACGTCAGTGAAAATAGGATTTTAGTCTTACCTGTTAAATCCTTTTCACTTAGTCCATACAGGTCACTGGTCTCCCACCCTGTCAAGGGACCAGTCTTGGCTCTCCTGTGGCATTCAGTGGGAGACCGTTCGGGCATGCTCACAGGAGTCTTTCTTTTTGCTTACCTGGGGTCAGTTTAGGGTCTCAAATCAATATGGGTGGCTCTGGCCAGAAGGTGGCTTAAGTAAGAGGGGAGGCTCCGCCCCTTGCAAATTATTTGCATAATTGTTCCTGCCTATTAAAGGGGACTACACATCCCATGGTACCAGTGACCTGTATGGACTAAGTGAAAAGGATTTAACAGGTAAGACTAAAATCCTATTTTTAAATACTCTTAGGGGGTCTCCTTAAGAGTGAAGGGTAATCCAGATGTGGACCCCTTGCTCTCAGTGGCTAGTGAATCCAGCTGCACATCTGAGGAGGCTCAATACAGCAAAAAAGACATATTGGGTGTTAACTGGTGTCCCTGTGCAGTGGGGTCTTGGCTGTCCTACTGGGTGGAATTAGTCCAATATGTATGTGGAAGTTTCTCTTTGTAATGGTATTATAGAGAACTGTAACATGATGCTTCTAAGTGGTAAAAGGTTGTTGTGCTGTTTGTGCATTCCCAGAAGTCTCTTACATTTTGTATGCATGCTTTAAATATTCTTAGGGGGTCTCCCAAAGAGTGAAGGGTAATCCAGCTGTGGACCCCTTGCTCTCTGACGAGGCCCAAGAAGGCCAAAATGAATGTCGGGGGTTAACTGGTGTTCCTATGTAGAGGGGACTTGCCTGTAATTTAGGAACCAGACTGCCCTTTTGGGTGGATTTAGTCTAATATGTACGTGGAATTTTCTCCTTGGTAGTAGCACTAGAGAGCTAAAATGTGATGCTTCTGAGTGGTAACTAGCTGTAGAACAGACCATTGTGTAGTTTGTTTGTTCCCAGAAGCCTCTCGCATTTTGTATGCATATTTTAAATACTCTTAGGGGGTCTCCCTAAGAGTGAAGGGCTGGTGTTCTCGTGCAGAGGGGACTTGTCTGTCATTTTGGACCTGGACTGTCCTACTGGGTGGGATTAGTCTAAGATGTATGTGGAAGTTTCTCCTTTGTAATGGCACTAGAGAGCTAAAACGTGATGCTTCTGAGTGGTAACTAGCTGTAGAACAGGCCATTGTGCAGTTTGTGTGTTCCCAGAAGTCTCTTACACTTTGTATGCATATTTTAAATACTCTTGGGGGGGGTCTCCTTAAGAGAGAAGGGTAATCCAGACGTGGACCCCTTGCTCTCAGTGTCTAGGGAATCTAGCTGCACCTTCTTGATGAGGCCCAACAAGGCTGAAATGCACATCGGGCGTTAGCTGGTGTTTCTGTGCGGAGGGCACTTGCCCATCTTTATGGAACTGGGCTGTCTTTCTGGGTGGAATTAGTTTAATATGTATGTGGAAGTTTCTCTTTGTAATAGCACTATAGAGAGCTATAACATGATGATTCTAAGTGGTAACTAGCCATAGAAAAGGCCACTGTGCTGTTTGTGCGTTCCCAGAAGTCTCTTACATTTTGTATGCATATTTGAAATACTCTTAGGGGGTCTCCCAAAGAGTGAAAGGCAATCTAGATGTGGACCCCTTGCTCTCAGTGCCTAGGGAATCCAGTTGCATCTCCCTAACAAGGCTGAAATGTATGCTGGGGGCTAGCCAGTGTTCTCGTACGCAGTGGACTTGCCTGTCATTTTGGAACTGGACTGCCTTTCTGGGTGGGATTAGTCTAATATGTATGTGGAAATTTCTCCTTTGTAATGGCACTAGAGAACTAATATCTTATTGTGCTGTTTCACATTTTGTATGCATATTTTAAATACTCTTAGGTAGTCTCCCTAAGAGTGAAGGGTAATCCAGATGTGGATCCCTTGCTCTCAGTGCCTAGGGAATCCAGATGCACTTCCCTGACCAGGCCTAACAAGGCCAAAACCTATGTTGGGGGTTAGCTGGTGTTCCTGTGCAGAGGGGACTTGCCCGTCATTTTGGAAATGGACTGCCTTTCTGGGCGGGATTAGTCTAATATGTATGTGGAAATTTGTCTTCTGTAATGGCACTAGAGAGCTACAACTTGATGCTTCTGAGCGGTAATTAGCTGTAGAACCAGGACGTTGTGCTGTTTGTTCGTTCCCAGAAACTACTCACATTTTGTATGCACGTTATTGATGAATATGGCTCTGTGGACATTACATATTAATATGGTTCTATAGACCTTATTGATAAATATGGCTGTATGTTCCTATTGATGAATACAGCTCTATGGAACTTATCGATTAATATGTCTCTATACAAATTCTTGATTAATCAACTCTATGGACATTATTGATAAATATGGTTCTAGAGGCATTATTGATGTTTCTGATATATGGACCTTACTAATACGGCTCTGTGGGACTCATTAATTAATGTGGCTCTATGTACCTTATTGATTAATAGGCTCTTTGGATCTTATTGATGCAACTTTGTGGACCTTAGCTATACATAAGGCTATATGAATCTTATTGATTAACATGACTGGATGGACCTTATTGATGAATATAGCTCTATGAACCTTATAGATTAATATGAATATATAGACCATACTGATGAATACCCTCTGTAGACCTAATTGATTAATACGGCTCTATATACCTTATTGAATAATAGGGTTTTATGGAGATTGTCGATTAATACAGCTCCATGGACCTTATTGATGATGCTAATCAGGTACAATACTGGAGTAAATCAACTGAACCATAAAGGGGAATGACAATTATCATTGATTGAAAGGAGCTTTTAACCCTTCGAATAGTAGAGAGGTTTCCAACACATTGCTTCACAATGTATTAGAGACCTCTCTAGCATTCAGTGGAGTTAAAAGCTCAGTTTAAATTAAGAAAGCTTGTTTTATAGTGCTCTTGGTTTCTCCCAAATTGTTCCAGATCTTTTACGTGCACCGGCTCCAGAATCTTCTGTCCTGCTCTTCACCGTGATTGGCACATGGAATCCTCTTTGTCCTGCTCCTCACCCTGATTGGCACATGGAATCCTCTTTGTTCTGCTCCTTACCCTGATTGGCACATGGCATCCTCTCTGTCCTGCTCCTCACCCTGATTTGTCGTGCTCCTCACCCTGATTGGCACATGGAATCCTCTCTGTCCTGCTCCTCACCCTGACTGGCACATGGAATCCTCTCTGTCCTGCCCCTCACCCTGATTGGCACATGGAATCCTCTCTGTCCTGCTCATCGCCCTGATCTGTCCTGCTTCTCACCCTGATTGGCACATGGAATCCTCTCTGCCCTGCTCCTCACCCTGATCTGTCCTGCTCCTCACCCTGATTGGCACATGGAATCCTCTCTGCCCTGCTCCCCACCCTGATTTGTCCTGCTCCTCACCCTGATTGGCACATGGAATCCTCTCTGTCCTGCTCCTCACCCTGATCTGTCCTGCTCCTCACCCTGATTGGCACATGGAATCCTCTCTGCCCTTCTCCCCACCCTGATCTGTCCTGCTCCTCACCCTGACTGGCACATGGAATCCTCTCTGTCCTGCTCCTCACCCTGATCTGTCCTGCTCCTCACCCTGATTGGCACATGGAATCCTCTCTGCCCTTCTCCCCACCCTGATCTGTCCTGCTCCTCACCCTGACTGGCACATGGAATCCTCTCTGTTCTGCCCCTCACCCTGATCTGTCCTGCTCCTCACCCTGATTGGCACATGGAATCCTCTCTGCCTTGCTCCTCACCCTGAGCTGTCCTGCTCCTCACCCTGACTGGCACATGGAATCCTCTCTGTCCTGCCCCTCACCCTGATCTGTCCTGCTTCTCACCCTGACTGGCACATGGAATCCTCTCTGTGCTGCTCATCACCCTGATTGACATATAAAATCCTCTCTGTCTGCCCCCCCCCCTAATTGGCACATGGCACCATCATCTCTGTTTTGTTCATCACACTGATTGGCACATGGAATCCTCTTTGCCCTGCTCCTCACCCTGGCTGGCACATGGAATCCCCTCTGTCCTGCTCCTCACTCTGATTGGCACATGGAATGCTCTGTTTCCTGCTGCTCACTCTGATTGGCAAATTAAATCACCTCTGTACTGCTCCTCACTCTGGCTGGCACGTGGAATCCTCTGTGTCCTGCCACTCACCCTGATTGACACATGGAATCCTTTGTGTCCTGCTGCGCGCTCTGATTGGCACATTAAATTATCTCTGTCCTGCTCCTCCCCCTGATTCACACATGGAATCACCTCTGTCCTGCTCCTCACCCTGATTGGCACATGCAATCCTCTCTGTCCTGCTCCTCATCCTGATTGGCACATGGAATCCTCTCTGTCCTGCTCCTCATCCTGATTGGCACATTAAATCCTCTCTGTCCTGCTCCCCCCTGATTGGCACAAGGCATCATTATATCTGCTCTGTTAATTGCACTGATTGGCACATGGAATCATCTCTGTCCTGATTGGCAAATGGAATCCTCTTTGTCCTGCTCCTCACCCTGACTGACACATGGAATAATCTCTGTCCTGCTCCCCACTTTGATTGGCAAATGGAATCCTCTCTGCCCTGCTCCTCCCCCTGGTTGGCACATGGAATCCTCTCTATCCTACTACCCATCCATACTGGCTCATGGAATCCTCTCTGTCTTGCTCCTCACCCTGATTGACACATGGAATTGTGAACACTGAGGTGACCTACAGGTGAGCTTAAGCCCTCTTAGTTAGAACACTTGGAAAAAAATATGCAACTTCAATGGCAAAAAAATATTTTTTTAAAGTCAGAATTAACTTCTCACTCAAATGCACAAAAGCTGAGAATTAAAGCTTGAATTCTTCCACTGTAACTCCAAGCCTCCCTGTCCTCGTCTGATGACATCACAAATGACATTATCATGACATGGACATAGTGGTGACTGATGACTTATATTTATTGGTAAAATGAATTTTAGTCATACTGGCCTGAAGAAGAAAGTCGACAAATTAGGATACTGGTTGGCACAGAGAGTCTGCTATTATAGAACACCCTTTGAGCTTATAAAGTGACTTTTTGGAATTAGCACAATACAGCAATTAGGGTGATCTTGCAACAAAATCTCATGAAACGCATCATTTTCAGTGAAATTTAAATTCTTTACAAAGTGAATGCACATGTCTGTTATATACATCCTATATAATAATTTGCTAGGATGTTTGTCACAATGCAGTCATGCGCAGTACAAACTGCCCACGTTCGGGCAGTCTCTGCTGAGCATGATTGCATCACGTGAGTGAGACAACGCAAGACTGCATCACGTGGAGCAGTGAGGTAGAGGCCGCTTAACATTACCTGGACTTTGGCCCGTGTACACAGGCTTTTACACTAGTATATACCGTGAAGAAACAGGAGGTTAAACTTTCAAGCCCCTGTGCTATAGGAGGACTGTGGGATTGCATGGACATTCCAGCAATACATCTGCTATGGACTTTTCCTATCTCAAGTCCTTTGAACTCAACCTCGCCATCTACTGGTTGAACCTTGTATTGCAGCATTTTTCTATGCACTGCCATCTATTGGTTGGTGACCTACATTGCGGCATTGCTGTTTCCCATGCGAGTATGTAAATATGTCACTGTTGCATTCTGGGACCTTCAGTTTCCATCCAATGTTTTCATTATACTCTCCCATCCTACACCCCAAAATTGTTATACCCTGTTATGTTTGTTGTATGTCTTGTCTTCTGTGTATTATGATATTATGTTATATTCATGTCACCTCAAGTTGAATGAAGGTTGTGAAAGGCCTGGTATTCCTTTTAAGCCGATTTAGTGTGTTGTTTTTGTTTTTGTAGCAGATGTTTAGACTCATTTATTGGGGATGTGTTTAGTGACAACTGGCTTCTATACCTGAAAGTACCTTGATGAAGGGGGTGTTGTTTTACAAAGGCAGAGAGGTGTGAGTTCCTGCCACAAGGGGCAGGTGTTGTTGGCGCAGAGGGGACTGACCCTGTTCTCCAGAACAAGGCAGAGGAGTTAGTTCTTGCAGAGACTCTGAAGCAGAGGGGATGATACCTGCTCTTCAGTGACGTGTTCTCCAGTGGGTAGAAGTGCGAGTCCCTATCCAGGTCACTGCTCTCCACTGGGCTGGCTGCACCTGGAGGTCTTCCAATCCGGTTGACCGCGCCTCCTCTGGGGGGTGCAGCTAGATACAGTGGCTAACGGCCCAGGTCTGTCCGTGTAAATGACCTGGTAGGCGCCCCCCTAACGCTACAAGGGCGGGTGCCTGCCGTGGGGGTGCCGTTACATATACATATTACAACATGTTATTTTATATGATAGCAACTTAGTAAGCAGTATTAGTGCTTGTTTCATATAACCAGACACATGGCATGCAATCTGTCCTGGCAATCATCATTTCCAGACACCAATGATGCACTATTAATGCAACTATTAACCCGTTAGATGATTGCGAAGCAATGCTTTGGAACATCTGTAGCATCTAAGGGGTTAAATGCAATCACTTTTATTTTCCACTAATTTTAATAAAATAAATGCTAGTCCTCAGCTTTCCTAATAGCCTAATTATTTCTAATCAAGATTAGGGTAATTGTCATAATTAATCTTGATAATCTTTCCTACATCAAAAGCAAAGTAATAATAATTATGTGTCTCACCTCACCACTGTAATATGTGTGACATTTGGAAGTAGTTATGAGTTGATTTTAGCTTTTAAATTTATATTTGCAAAGAAAAAAATGAGATAATTTTGTACACGGGTAAATGTGCAGCTTGAAAAAGCATTAAAGTGACAGTCAGCCTCCTGTTTGACTGTACGTATTCCGTAAGTGAATAATACGTTATGTCACTAACACTAAGCTACCTGAATCTGGTTCTGTCTGTCAGTTGACTCCCGTTCTCTTCGTCATCTATTACCAACACTGATGTCTAGAGAACAGTTCTACTCACAGGAGCAACGCCAGCGAGCCGAGGCTTGATACCACTGGAGAGTTCTTTTTCTTAGCCCACAATGGGATAATGTATTAAAACACCCTACGCGTATGGCGGAATCTACTATCCGCTTCCTCTAGGGTTGCCACCCAGCCGGTATTTTACAGGCAGGCCGGTAAAAAATTGGCTTCTGTCCAATGTTAAAGGGATAGTAATACTTGAAAATAATTTTATTTTATATTGTAGCCCTTAAAAAACATGAAAAATGATATAAGTCTTATCTCCCAAACCTTTATGGTTTGGGAGATATTTACATGTAAAATATAGTAAAATTCTCTTTTCCTGGCTGTTTCAGCCAAGTCTGCCATCTAGTGGACAGATTTGGAATTCGGTCCACAGAGCAACCGGCAGCTCTTTAGCAGTGCCGAGATCACGATCTTTGAAAAGAACTACTTAATTGGAACTATCTACAAAGTGTGCCTGGCTTGAAAGCACACTTTGTAGACCATTCCAGTTAAGAAATTCTTTTAAAGATGGTGATCTCAGCACTTCTGGAGAGGCACAGCCGGTCCCGGGACCGTATTCCAAATCTGAAGGGTGGAGCAATGACGTCACTCCAGGGGAAACTTTACTTCTGAATATCTCCCAAACCATAAATGTTTGGGAGATAAGACTTATATCATTTTTCATGTTTTTTTAAGGGCTACAATATAAAATTAACTTATTTTCAAGTATTACTATCCCTTTAAGTCTATGGAGAGAATGCCATGGCTGGTATTTTTATTAAGAAAAGGTGGCAACCCTAGCTTCCTCAGGGGTTACAGGGAGGAGAATTTGGTCAGGATATATACCCTTTACTCCTCCTTCTCATCCAATCGACCCAATCGCCTCCCTGTAATGGATTATACATACCACAATACTATCTCCTAAAATACACATTTTAATAAACATTTTAATATACTAGCAAACTAATAAAACCTCCCTATCCTATGTATGGTCATGTATCACAGAGATCTTTCTGTCTGGGACTGTGAAACAGTGACTGAATGGATGTAGCTACATGGGGCGAGAAGATTCTAGGGACTACTGGGTCCAACATGCAAAGGAGTACCATCAATCTTATTAAACAGCCACATATACCTTTAACACTCTGATTGCCAGAGGGGTATGTAACGCGTTGCTTTGCAAGGGGTTAAGTCTCATTCACTGAACCACAGAGAAAATAATAAGAGAAACGCAATCCAAACACAACCGCAATAAAGAAAAAAATTAAAAAAAAAAAACAAATTTATTTATAAAAGAAAAATGTCATCTGAGATTTGCTGAAAAAAAAATCACTTTACAAAATACAAAATCTATAACACTAAAAAGCGGAAATAGGTTTCTATTGACTTACCGTAAAACCTCAGGTATAATACGCATGTGCAAATTATACACAAGATTTTAGGGGAAACAAGAGTGCCTATGTATAATACGCATCCTTGTTTTCCCCATTTCCTAGCTTATTTTTTTGCCCATTCAGTCCTTCCTCCGCCAAGTAAGCAAATCTACTCTCTGCTTAACTCTTGCATCTGCCGCCCGCTTCTAGCAAATCCCTACGAGGATCTTTTCATTGTAGCCAATGTTAATACCTCAAGGTCCTCGCAGTTCAATACAGTACATCTATTGCACAGATCTCTGAGCATTGGTGGAACTGTATTTCCATGTGAGGGCCTTGACGTATTACCATTGGTTAAAATGAAAAGGTCCTTGCAGGGATTTACTGTAAGTGGGTGGCAGTTGCAAGAAAGCTGCCAGCTGTGCGGTGAGTCAAGCTGGCACTGCTCCGGAGGGGGAGAGTTAAGCAGAGAGTAGATTATCACACTGGAGGAGGTATCTCCTCTTTATCACTCATTAGTACATCTCCCTCTTGGAGTAAGTCTGGATTAAACCAACTACACTATTCCCAATCCCCTCCTGCAATCTGCACAAAACTTAATGTTTAAAAAGTGCCCAGCAGCCTACTTCCTGCTTGCAGTACTGCCTCTGCTCCCGTCCCACTACCCAGCATCCTCCGATGACGGATGCTTTCTTTCTCTAAGCAGGAGCGATCTCTTTGGCAGAGATCGATATCTAGCCAATGAGATCGCTCCAGCTTAGAGACAGACATCCTCCGTCATCGGAGGAGGGAGGGGAAAAGAGGCAGTTCGGCAAGCTTCGGCAAGCCGGAAGTAGGCTGCCGGGCACTTTTTTAAACATTCATTTTTGTGCAGATAAAGTTTTTTTTTTTTTTAAATGAACAACGTTTTAACCCCTTAAGGACCAGCGGTCCCGGGGTGTGCGGTCCTTTAAGGACCACATAGGAAACTTTGATGTGCCGTCCTACGTGACTGATCACGTGGGGCGGCACGCCGAACGGGGGACTGAAAGAGATCGATCCGGTCTTGGAGCGATCAAATTCAGTCCCCGGTATTACTCCTGTAGGAGCACGTTGAGTAAAAGTATGTGACGTGCCAGGACCGTCACTGGTCCTTAAGTGCCGGACCAGCGTGACGGTCCTGCCATGTCAATGGTCCTCAAGGGGTTAAATGTTTTCCCTAAATGCTCTAACTAATGAGAAAGATCCACTTTAAATTAAAAAGGATTTTCATTCCCCACCAACTGCCCCACTAGATGTGCTCCAGAATTGCTTATCTTTTGCTTTCTGTATATAAACGTTTATCTCTTGTGCCCCGAAGCACAGGGAAAATTCATAAGGGCCTTTAACATTTTGTGTCCACAGTAAAATGAGTGGTGCTGTATTAGTGTTTATAACTGTAGCTTTTGACTTCTCAGTAAAGGGAGATATAACCTGTAACCAGTTCTTCAGCTTTTTAAAAGATCTAATCACTCCGACAGGGATGATGTCATACGGTCTTGTGAATGCGGTGTGAAGAATGGCCCTCACAATAGGATGTGACAAGCCATCTTCCTTGTTTCGGTACAAGCTGCTGCCCCTGTGTCTGTGTGTCTGGAAAGTTAATGAGAATGATGTACTGGGATGAACTGAGGCAATTCCGGGCAAACCAACTGCAATATAGGAGATTCATAAAAATTCCCATTGATTTAAAGTTTTTTTTTTTAACCCACTGATTCACAATGCATTGGAGACCTCTCTAGCATTCAAGGGGTGTAAAGAACCATTTAAAGTGGAACTTTCACCTTAAAGGGATAGAAATAGCTGCTTTTACCAAAGTTTAATATTGTAGATATTAAAAAAAGAAATGAATTGATGCAAGTCCGGTCTCTCACACACGTATAGTTTGAGAGATATACGCTTCTAAAGTTCCCCCCTCCCGCCTCTTTCACAGACGTCAGTGATCCAGCTGACAGCATGAGATCCTGGTCCCAGGACCTGGCGACGGCTCTTCAGCAGAGTCAAAATAGCGTTATATAGATAGAAATACTTCACTGGAACAATCTACAAAGTGTGACTGGTTTGCAAGCACACACAATGTATAAATATATCCCTAAGGCTTGGCACTACCACAGGTTCCAACCCTGGGATATATCAGTAAGCGCCACAAAGAAAGAAATATATAATTTTTACAACTTTAGCTCTTATTTATATATACCGTAAAATCTCAGGTATAATACGAACAATTTTACCGCACTTCACCTTATGTAAAGTGGGGGGGTGTATTATACTCGAGAGTTTTTTATTTAAAAAAAAATTAAGTCGGGTCTGGCGCTATCCGATTCTAAAATGCCACTTGCTTTCTTCAAAAGACAAGTCCCCGCATTTTCGACATTATCAGGAAACATGTAAACGATGTGAATCTTCCCCTGCGGGTGGCACGCTTGCATTCGCTGCCAGATTCCTTCAATTGGCTTTCAGGACCTATCAGCTCCAGCCAATGGTAATGCCCTGTGAGAATCTGAAGGTCCTCACAGGGCAGTACCATAGCCAGAAGGAAGCGGGAGGTGAATGGAAGTGTGCCGCCCGCAGGGGAAGATTCACATTGTTTACATGTTTCCTGATAATGTTGAAAATGCGGGGACTTGTCTTTTGAAGAAAGTAAGTGGCATTTTAGAATTGAATAGCGCCGGGGGAGGGAGGGAAGGGTTATGGCCGGCTTAATTTTTTTTTTTCATAAGAGGGGAAAACAGGGGTGTGTATTATACATAGGCACTCTTGTTTTCCCCTAAAATCTTGGGTATAATATACACCTGCGTATTATACACAGGTGCGTATTATACCTGAGATTTTACGGTATATAATATGATATTCTTACAAATAGTCCATTTAGAGGATATAGCTTCAATCTTCTAATGATGGATCTCAGAGTCCTATGCAGCTGTATTATGGGTAGGGATCCCTAGCAATAATACTAACAAGAGAATAAAATAAAAACAGTGCAAATGGGCTCTTCTAAGGGTAGAATTTTTCAGATTCTTTTCCCTTTCAACTTCACCACGTGCACCAAATTGGGTACTCACTTTTATGAGAGGTTTTTACTGCCTCTCAGTAGAATCAGCACTCCTGGTTTAAACCCCAGGCTGGTTTACACCGCTCTGCTCTCCTCCTTATCTTTTCAGGAGGCAAATATAGTTTTTGATACCTTTTATTGGCTAACTAAGCAGATTTAAATGTAAGCTTTCAAGACCTTAGGTCTCTTCCTCAGGCATGTTATACAGATAAATATGAAAACATCTCTCTTAAATACAAGTACACGTTACATTGTTTAGAATGGAAATCAGGTAACAGAATGCAGTCCAGATCCAGATATCTTTGATCAGTCAATGGTAAATTGCACTCTTCCTCTGAGGCTTTAGAGGTATTTACGATGCTCTTGGGTCTGTTGGAAAGGTCAGTCAACTAAATTATATTTTGACATAAATTCCTTATCCCTGTTCAAACCACTACAAATTGCATTAAATTTTAACATTAATTTTACCTCCTATACCTTTCTGTCCCTCTGAGTGCGAAACAGTCCCATCAATACAGTTAACTTAATATCCTTGACACTGTGCCCATTTTATCCCTTATCTTTTCCACAGTTCTCCTTTGAGGCTAGTATCCTTATTGGAGTATAATCTCCTTTACTAGACACTCAATATCTTAATAGCAGTATAGTGTATATATTTTCCACAATCAAATATATAGAGGTACCAATGCACGGGATATATGCATGATAAGGATATTTATTTTAATAAAAATAAGTAAATTCCACTATTTTAAAATATTTAGCAATGCTAATACAACAAGTAAAAATGCAGAATAACGCTCTACGAGTTTCGTAAGTCCTGCTTACTTTTTCAAGAGCTTCTGACAAAGGATTTTAAAGTTTCCCCCCTCCCACCCCTTTCACAGACGTCAGCGATCTAGCTGACAGCATGAGATCCTGGTCCCGGGACCGGCCGACGGCTCTTCAGCAGAGCCGAAATAGTGTTATATAGAAAGAAATACTTCATTGGAAAAGTCTACAAAGCGTGACTGGTTTGCAAGCACTCTTTTTCCAATAACGTATTTCTTTCTAGATAGCGATATTTCGGGCTCTGATGAAGAGCCGCCGTCCGGTCGCACGACCAGAATCTCATGCTGTCAGCTAGAGCGCTGACGTCTGTGAAAGAGTCGGGAGAGGAGGAACTTTAGAAGCCTAAATCTCTAAATATACATGTTTGAGAGACCGGACTTAAATCAATTAATTTATTTTTTAATCTCTACAATATTAAACTTTGTTAAAGGGATAGTAATAATTAAATTGTAAAAAAAATATGTTGTAGGGTTTATCCCCCTGAGTAAAACAAGAGTACTCCCACTGCTGAGAGGTGTTTCATTCAAAAGTTATTAATTTTCAAAGTTGATTTTTTAGGTGCAATATCACAGTGGCCTGAAATTGTACAGTGGCGCTGTTGCTACACGATCCTATGGACAGCTCTGGTCCCGGGACCATAAAGCTCCATAGGATGGTGCAGCAACAGCGCCACTGTACAATTTCAGGCCACTGTAATATTGCACCTAAAAAATTCAACTTTCAAAATTAATAACTTTTGAATGAAACGCCTTTCAGCAGTGGGAGTACTCTTGTTTTACTCAGGGGGATAAACCCTACAACATATTTTTACATTTTAAGTATTACTATCCCTTTAAAAGCAGACAGGAAATGTTTGCTTTCACTTCGCTCAGAATTGAAAGTATGAATATCTCCTAAACTACACATCTTTTGGCCTTTTGGTTAACATCACACATATGCAGATTTTAATGCCGTTTTTGAAATATGCAAACTTGAATTAAAGTGATCCACTTTAAATCAGTGGGAGTTAAAGAAAAAAATATTACCCCTCTATGGTTGAAATAGATTGTTCCAGAACTGCTCATCTGTTGCTTTGCATAAGAACCCAATTGCCGCAGTTCTAGAAATAATAGGCTGGAGAGGTCTGTTTTGCCCTTGGGCTGTTCCAGAATTGCCACAGTTCTTCCTTGGACATCAATCTCAGTGAGCTAAAGTTAGGAAAATGTTTCTGCACTAAATCAGGGCCTGGGATTTATTTTCGAACCCTACTCCTGCTTAGTGCTTGTTTAAAAGGATAGTAATACTTAAAATGTATAAAAATATATGTTGTAGGGTTTATCCCCCTCAGTAAAACAAGGGTACTCCCACTGCTGAGAGATATTTTATTAAAAAATTATAACAGTTCAAACTTGAATTTTTTAGGTGCAATATCACAGTGTCCCGTAGTCTGTAGACCATAAATCTCCATAGGATGGTGTAGCAACAGCATCACTATAATTTTTCAAGGCCACAGTGATATTGCACCTAAAAAATTCAAGTTTGAGCTGTTATAATGTTTTAATAAAATATCTCTCAGCAGTGGGAGTACCCTTGTTATATTCGGGGACATAAATCCTACAACATATAATTTTTTACATCTTAAGTATTACTATTCCTTTAAGCATCATTTTCCAGAGGTGTAACTAGAAGCCACCGGGGGTCCTGGTGCAAAAATCAACATGCCCCCCCGACCACATTGCCTCCAGTCTCCTCATTGCCTCCACATTACCCCCAATCTCCACATTGCCTCCACATTACCCCCAATCTCCACATTGCCTCCACAATACCTCTACATTGCCCCCATATTACCCCCAATCTCCACATTGCCCCCACATTGCCCCCAGTCTCCACATTGCCCCCATATTGCCTCCAATCTCCACATTGCCTCCACATTGCGACCAGTCTCCACTTTGCTCCCAATCTCCACCTGCACATTGCCCCTATTGAACCCCCAGTGTCCAACTCCTACCTCCCTGGTGGTCCAGCAGCGTGGCAGGAGAGGTCTGTGCCTCCTTCTGCACAGACCTCAGAAGCTGGAGCTCCCGCACAGTCCTCTCTTCAGTAATGCAGAGAGCTGGGAGATGATGTCATCTCCCAGAGCTCTGCATTACTTGAGTGCTCAGCTGCTAGAGGTCTGTGCCGAAGAAGACACAGACCTCAGCTTGCTTCTTGTGGGCACTGGGCGGGGGTGGGAAGTGCAGGGGGCAGCCGGGCCCCTGGAGTGATGGGCCTGGTCGCAGGTCCGACCCCTGCAACCCCTATTGTTGTGCCATTTTCTCCAACCCTTTGAGTGCCAGAAGGGTACGCAATGCATTGCTCTGCAATGCATTGTGTAACCCTCTGGCACGCAAAGGGATAATGCCACTAGTGAAAAGAGGATGGAAATGAGGCAATGTTTTGGGGCATTACTTTCCTCTACATATTATTTTAACATTATGTACTAAACAAGTCATAGATGAAATGGTGTGATTTTTCCACCAGTTTCCTGTGCCTGCTATGGGGCAGTCATAAGGGGGCTTGCTGTTACCAAAGTCTTGCTGATGGCGGAACGCATCCTTAGGAATGTATTAAAGTGATCATATTCTATAGTGAGTACCCTAGGGTGACCACATTTCCATTCTGCCACTCAGGGACACTGCTAAGATGAGAGAGCAACCTGCTCATTCTCTGGCGCACCACAGAGTTCTAAACACTAGAGGGAGAAATGGCCATTGACTGCTGCGACAGAAAGCTATGCCTGTGGAGCTACAAGATAATGTACGTCATGCCCAAAGTCTTAGACTAGTATTACACTGCAAGAATATTGCACTGCAGTTTGATGTCAGGATCAAGGCTCAGTTCTCTGTAGTGTTTAGAACTCTGTCTGGAAGCCATTTTCTTGTAGCCCAGCAGAGGCATCACTTCCTGTCACAGTAGGAAATGGGCAGTTATCCTTCTAGTATTTGGATCTCTGTGATCTGAGTTTTCATTCCGGGACTTTGTATTGTCCCAGAAGGGGTCTGCCCAGGACATGGGACATACATTTACAACCAGGGCCTGTCCTGGGCAATCCAGGACATGTGGTCACCCTAGAGTACCCTAAAGCGCAGCCAGTGGCTCTGGTATTTAACACCAGTAGAACTGTGAGGGCCTTTCCTGGGAACTCACAAGATTTTATGCTTAATTAATGGGTCTCTGGGGACAAATGCTGCTCAGTGAATTCCCTTGTTACTCCACCCACTTCACTGGCAGTTCCTTTCAATCTTCACCCTGTTCTTCCTACTCTCTACCTATTTTAACCCCTTAATAGCCCAGGAAGTTTCAGGACCATAACAGCTGTCCTTAACAACTGTCCACAGCCAGATGGTGAGGTTGTTAAGAGGAAAGGACTAGTGATGGTCTAGGCATGTCATTGGTTAAATGATTGCAGCGCATCTCAGGGAGAGCTGAGATCATGCCAGGAAGGTGTAAACAGTCGTTGTGTATTCTGTAACATTCCATCGGTCACTGACTTCTGCCTCTGTCTTCCTTACTGGGATGATTGGTGATGGTCACTGTTCTCTGCCTCTGTCTTCCTTACTGGGATGAAGATTGATGGCATGTTCTTCTGTAACATTCCGTCAGTCACTATTATCTGCCTCTGTCTTCTTACTGGGATGATTGGTGATGGTCACTGTTCTCTGTCTCTGTCTTCCTTACTGGGATGATGATTGATAGCATGTTCTTCTGTAACATTCCTTCGGTCACTGTTTTCTGCCTCTGTCTTCCTTACTGGGCTGAAGATTGATGGCGTGTTCTTCTGTAACATTTCGTCAGTCACTATTATCTGCCTCTGTCTTCCTTACTGGGATGATGGGTGATGGTCACTGTTCTCTGCCCCTGTCTTCCTTACTGGGATGAAGATTTATAGCATGTTCTTCTGTAACATTCTATATGTCACTGTCCTCTGTCTTCCTTACTAGGATGATTGGTCATGATCACAGTTCTCTGCCTCTGTCTTCCTTACTTGGATGATGATTGATAGTGTATTCTTTTTTAATGTTCCATTGGTCACTGTTCTCTACCTCTGTCTTCCTTACTGGGATGATGATTGCTAGAGTGTTCTTCTATAATATTTCGTTGGTCGCCGTTCTCTGGCTCTGTCTTCCTTACTGGAATGATGATTGATAGTGTGTACTTCTGTAACATTCTGTCAGTCACTGTTCTCTACCTCTGTCTTCATTAATGGGATGATTGGTGATGATCTCTGTTTTCTTTTTCTGCCTTCCTTACAGGGATGATGATTGATAAAGTGTTCTTCTGTAACATTCTGTCAGTCTCTGTTCTCTCCCTATGTCTTACTTACTGGAATGATTGGTAATGGTCACAGTTCTCTGCTTTTGTCTTCCTTACTGGGATGATGATTGACAGTGTTTTCTTAAGTAATATTCCATCGGTCACGGTCCTCTGCCTCCATTTTCCTTACCGGGATGATGATTGATAGTGTGTTCTTCTGTAACACTCCGTCAGTCACTGTTCTCTGCCTCTGTCTCCCTTACTGGGATGATTGGTGATGGTCACGGTTCTCTGCCTCTGTCCTCCTTACTGGGATGATGATTGATAGCATTTTCTTCTGTAACATTCCGTCGATCACTGTTCTCTGCCTCTGTCTTTCTCACTGGGATAATTGTAAATGGTCACAGTTCTCTGCATCTGTTTTCCTTACTGGGATGATGATTGATAGTGTGTTCTTATGTAACATTCCGGCAGTCTCTTTACACTGTCTCTGTCTTCTTTACTGGGATGCTTGGTGATGGTCATGGTTCTCTGCCTCTATCTTCCTTACTGGGATGATGATTGATAGCATTTTCTTCTGTAACATTCCGTTGATCACTGTTCTCTGCCTCTGTCTTACATACTGGGATGATGATTCATAGCGTTTTCTCCTGTAACATGCTGTTGGTCGCTATTCTCTGCCTCTGTCTTCCTTGCTGGGATAATCGTTAATGGTCATGGCTCTCTACCTCTGTCTTCCTTACTAGGATGATGATTCATAGCGTGTTCTTCTGTAACATTCCATCACTGTTATCTGGCTCTGTCTTACTTACTGAAATGAAGATTGATAGCATGTTCTTCTGTAATATTCCGTTGATCACTGTTCTCTGCCTCTGTATTCCTTACTGGGATGATGATTGATAGCGTGTTCTTCTGTAACATATTCTATTCTCTGCCTCTGTCTTCCTTACTGGGATGAAGATTGATGGCATGTTCTTCTGTAACATTCCATCTGTCACTGTCCTCTTCCTCAGTCTTCCTTACTAGGATGACTGGTCATGATCACAGTTCTCTGCCTCTGTCTTCCTTACTTGGTTGATGATTGATAGTGTGTTCTTTTTTAATGTTCCATTGGTCACTGTTCTCTACCTCTGTCGTCCTTACTGGGATGATGATTGCTAGAGTGTTCTTCTATAATATTTTGTTGATCGCCTTTCTCTGCATCTGTTTTCCTTATTGGAATGATGATTGATAGTGTGTTCTTCTGTAACATTCTGTCAGTCACTGATCTCTCCCTATGTCTTACTTACTGGAATGATTGGTGATGGTCACATTTCTCTGCTTTTGTCTTCCTTACTGGGATGATGATTGACAGTGTTTTCTTAAGTAATATTCCATCGGTCACGGTCCTCTGCCTCCATTTTCCTTAATGGAATGATGATTGATACTGTATTCTTCTGTAACACGCCGTCAGTCACTGTTCTCTGCCTCTGTCTCCCTTACTGGGATGATTGGTGATGGTCACGGTTCTCTGCCTCTGTCCTCCTTACTGGGATGATGATTAATAGCATGTTCTTCTGTAACATTCCGTCGACCACTGTTCTCTGCCTCTGTCTTACTTATTGGGATGATTTCTGATGGTCACGGTTCTCTGCCTCTGTCTTCCTTACTGGGATGATGATTCATAGTGTGTTCTTCTGTAACATTCTGTCAGTCGCTGTTCTCTGCCTCTGTCTTTCTTACTGGGATAATTGGAAATGGTCACAGTTCTCTGCATCTGTTTTCCTTACTGGGATGATGATTGATAGTGTGTTCTTACGTAACATTCCAGCAGTCACTCTACACTGTCTCTGTCTTCCTTACTGGGATGATTGGTAATGGTCATGGTTCTCTGCCTCTATCTTCCTTACTGGGAAAATGATTGATAGCAAATTCTTCTGTAACATTCCATCGATCACTGTTCTCTGCCACTGTATTACATACTGGGATGATGATTCATAGCGTTTTCTCCTGTAACATGCTGTCAGTCACTATTCTCTGCCTGGTCATCCTTGATGGGATAACCGTTAATGGTCACGGTTCACTACCTTTGTCTTCCTTACTGGAATGATGACTGATAGCGTGTTCTTCTGTAACATTCCTTCAGTCACGGTTCTCTGCCTCTGTCTTCCATACTGGTATGATGATTGATAACGTGTTCTTCTGTAACATTCCATTGATCACTGTTCTCTGCCTCTGTCTTCCTTACTGGGATGATGATTGATAGCATGTTCTTTTATAACATTCCATCAGTCACTTTCCTCTGCCTCTGTCTTCCTTACTGGGAAGATTGTTGACGGTCACGGTTCTCTACCTGTCTTCCATACCCGTATGATGATTGATAGCGTGTTCTTCTATATCATTCCATCGATCAATGATCTCTTCCTCTGTATTCCTTACTTGAATAATTGGTGATGGTCAATGCTCTTTGCCTATGTGTTCCTTACTGGGATGATGATTGATAGCCTGTTCTTCTGTAACATGCCGTTGGTCACTGTTCTGTGCCTCTGTCTTCTTTAATGGAATGACTGGTGATGACAACAGTTCTCTGCCTCTTTCTTCCTTACTGAGATGATGATTGATAGTGTGCTCTTCTGTAACATTACCATCGATCACTATTCTCTGTCTTACTTACTGGGGTGATAATTGATAGCATGTTCTTCTGTAACATTCTGTTGGCCGCTGTTCTCTGCCTGTCTTCCTTACTGGGATGATTGGTGATGGGCACTGTTCTCTGCCTTATTGGAATGACGAATGACTGCGTGTTCTTCTGTAACATTCTGTTGGTCTGTCTTTCTTACTGGGAGTGATGACGTGTTCTTCTGTAACATTACGTCATTCTGTTGTCTTTACTAGATGATGAGTGGTGATGATTAATGTTCTGGTCTTCCTTACTGGGATGATGAGTGAAAGCATGTACTTCTGTGACATTTCGTTGTTCCTTCTTCCTTACTGGGAGTGATCACGAGTTCTTCTGTAACATTCCGTCAAACTGTCGTTTTCACTGGGATGATGACTGATGATGATCGATATTCTGGTCTTCCTTACTGGGATGATGAGTGAGAGCATGTTCTTTTAAAACATTTCGTTGGTCCTTCTGCCTTACTGGGAGTGATCATGAGTTCTTCCGTAACATTCCGTCGTTTTGTCATCCTTACGGCAATGATGACTGGTGATGGTCACTGTTCTGGACTTCCTTACTAGGATGATGAGTGAGAGCGTGTTATTCTGTAAGAATTCCGTCGGTCTGTTTTCCTTACTGGGAGTGATAACATGTTCTTCTGTAACATTACGTAGCTTGGTCGTCCTTACTGGTTTGATGACTGGTGATGGTCCCTGTACACATCTACCTTTCTGCAATGATGAGTGAGTGCATCTTATTTTCTAACATTCCGTCGTTCTGTCTTCCTTACTGGGAGTGATAACGTGTTCTTCTGTAACATTCCGTCGTTCTGTCGTCTTTACTGGGATGATGACTGGTGATGGTCACTGTTCTGGTCCTCCTTTCTAGAATGATGAGTGAGTGCGTGTTCTTCTGTAACATTCCATAGGTCTGTCTTCCTTACTGGGAGTGATAACGTGTTCTTCTGTAACATTCCGCCATTCTGTCATCCTTACTGGGATGATAACTGGTGATGGTCACTGTTCTGATCTTCCTTACTGGGATGATGAGTGAGTGCATGTTCTTCTGTAACATTCCGTCAGCCTGTCTTCCTTACTGAGAGTGATAACGTGTTCTTTTGTAACACTCTGCCATTCTGTCGTCCTTACTGGGATGATGACTGGTGATGGTCACTGTTCTGGACTTCCTTACTAGGATGATGAGTAAGAGCGTGTTCTTCTGTAATATTCCGTCGGACTGTCTTCCTTAGTGGTAGTGATAATGTGTTCTTCTGTAGCATTCCGTCGTTCTGTCGTGGTTACTTGGATGATAACCGGTGATGGTGACTGTTCTGGTCTTCCTTACAAGGATGATGAGTAAGAGCGTGTTCTTCTGTAACATTCCGTCGGTCTGTCTTCTTTACTGGGAGTGATAATGTGTTCTTATGTAACATTCCGTCTTTCTGCATCTTTACTGGGATGATGAGTGATGATGGTCACTGTTGTGGTCTTTCTTAATGGGATAATGAGTGAGAACCTGTTCTTCTGTAACATTCCTTAAGTCTGTCTTACTTACTGGGAGTGATAATGTGTTCTTCTGTAACATTCCGTCGTTCTGTCGTGGTTACTTTGATGATGACTGGTGATGGTAACTGATCTGGTCTTCTTACTGGGATGATGACTAAGAGCGTGTTCTTCTCTAACATTCCCTCGGTCTGTCTTCCTTACTGGGAGTGATAATATGTTCTTCTGTAAAAGTTCCGTCGTTCTGTCGTGGTTACTTGGATGATGATTGGTGATGGTAACTGTTCTGGTATTCCTTACTTGGATGATGAGTAAGAGCGTGTTCTTCTGTAACATTCCGTTGGTCTGTCTTCCTTACTGGGAGTGAGAACGTGTTCTTCTGTAACATTCCGTCATTCTGTCGTGGTTACTTGGATGATGATTGGTGATGGTAACTGTTCTGGTATTCCTTACTTGGATGATGAGTAAGAGCGTGTTCTTCTGTAACATTCCGTTGGTCTGTCTTCCTTACTGGGAGTGATAATGTGTTCTTCTGTAACATTCCGTCGTTCTGTCGTCTTTACTGGGATGATGACTGATGATGGTTACTGTTCTGGTCTTCCTTACTGGGATGATAAGTAAGAGCGTGTTCTTCTGTAACATTCCATCGGTTTTTCTTCCGTACTGGGAGTGATAACGTATTCTTCTGTAACATTCCGTCATTCAGCATCTTTACTGGGGTGATGAATGATGATGGTCACTGTTCTGGTCTTTCTTACTGGGATGATGAGTGAGAACGTGTTCTTCAGTAACATTCCGTCGGTCTGTCTTTCTTACTGGGAGTGATAATGTGTTTTTCTGTAACATTCCGTCGTTCTGTCATGGATACTAGGATGATGTCTGGTGATGGCAACTGTTCTGATCTTCCTTACTTGAATGATCAGTAAGAGAGTGTTCTTCTGTAACATTTCGTTGGTCTGTCTTCCTTACTGGGAGTGATAATGCGTTCTCCTGTAACATTCCGTCAGTCTGTCGTGGTTACTTGGATGATGACTGGTGATGGTAATTGTTCTGGTCTTCCTTACTGGGATGATGAGTAAGAGAGTGTTCTTCTGCAACATTCCGTTGGTCTGTATTCCTTAGTGGGAGTGATAATGTGTTCTTCTGTAACATTCCATCGTTCTGTCGTCTTTACTGGGATGATGACGGATGATGGTCACTGTTCTGGTCTTCCTTACTGGAATGATGAGTAAGAGCGTGTTCTTCTGTAACATTCCGTCGGTCTGTCTTCCTTACTGGGAGTGATAACGTGTTCTTCTGTAACATTCCGTCGTTCTGCATCTTTACTTGGATGATGACTTGTGATGGTAACTGTTCTGGTCTTCCTTACTGGGATGATGAGTGGTCGTGGTTACTTGGATGATGACTGGTGATAGTAACTGATCCGGTCTTCCTTACTGGGATGATGACTAAGAGCGTGTTCTTCTGTAACATTCCGTTGGTCTGTCTTCCTTACTGGGAGTGATAATGTGTTCTTCTGTAACATTCCGTCGTTCTGTCATGGTTACTTGGATGATGATTGGTGATGGTAACTGTTCTGGTATTCCTTACTTGGATGATGAGTAAGAGCGTGTTCTTCTGTAACATTCCGTTGGTCTTTTACCTTACTGGGAGTGAGAACGTGTTCTTCTGTAACATTCCGTCGGTCTGTTGTGATTACTTGGATGATGACTGGTGATGGGCACTGTTCTGGTCATCCTTACTGGGATGATGAATGAGTGTGTGTTATTCTGTAACATTCCGTCAGTCTGTCTTTCTTACTGGGAGTGATAACGTGTTCTTCTGTAACATTCCGTCGTTCTGTCGTCTTTACTGGGATGATGACTGATGATGGTTACTGTTCTGGTCTTCCTTACTGGGATGATAAGTAAGAGCGTGTTCTTCTGTAACATTCCATCGGTTTTTCTTCCGTACTGGGAGTGATAACGTATTCTTCTGTAACATTCCGTCATTCAGCATCTTTACTGGGGTGATGAATGATGATGGTCACTGTTCTGGTCTTTCTTACTGGGATGATGAGTGAGAACGTGTTCTTCAGTAACATTCCGTCGGTCTGTCTTTCTTACTGGGAGTGATAATGTGTTTTTCTGTAACATTCCGTCGTTCTGTCATGGATACTAGGATGATGTCTGGTGATGGCAACTGTTCTGATCTTCCTTACTTGAATGATCAGTAAGAGAGTGTTCTTCTGTAACATTTCGTTGGTCTGTCTTCCTTACTGGGAGTGATAATGCGTTCTCCTGTAACATTCCGTCAGTCTGTCGTGGTTACTTGGATGATGACTGGTGATGGTAATTGTTCTGGTCTTCCTTACTGGGATGATGAGTAAGAGAGTGTTCTTCTGCAACATTCCGTTGGTCTGTATTCCTTAGTGGGAGTGATAATGTGTTCTTCTGTAACATTCCATCGTTCTGTCGTCTTTACTGGGATGATGACGGATGATGGTCACTGTTCTGGTCTTCCTTACTGGAATGATGAGTAAGAGCGTGTTCTTCTGTAACATTCCGTCGGTCTGTCTTCCTTACTGGGAGTGATAACGTGTTCTTCTGTAACATTCCGTCGTTCTGCATCTTTACTTGGATGATGACTTGTGATGGTAACTGTTCTGGTCTTCCTTACTGGGATGATGAGTGGTCGTGGTTACTTGGATGATGACTGGTGATAGTAACTGATCCGGTCTTCCTTACTGGGATGATGACTAAGAGCGTGTTCTTCTGTAACATTCCGTTGGTCTGTCTTCCTTACTGGGAGTGATAATGTGTTCTTCTGTAACATTCCGTCGTTCTGTCATGGTTACTTGGATGATGATTGGTGATGGTAACTGTTCTGGTATTCCTTACTTGGATGATGAGTAAGAGCGTGTTCTTCTGTAACATTCCGTTGGTCTTTTACCTTACTGGGAGTGAGAACGTGTTCTTCTGTAACATTCCGTCGGTCTGTTGTGATTACTTGGATGATGACTGGTGATGGGCACTGTTCTGGTCATCCTTACTGGGATGATGAATGAGTGTGTGTTATTCTGTAACATTCCGTCAGTCTGTCTTTCTTACTGGGAGTGATAACGTGTTCTTCTGTAACATTCCGTCGTTCTGAATCTTTACTTGGATGATGACTTGTGATGGTAACTGTTCTGGTCTTCCTTACTGGGATGATTAGTGAGAACGTGTTCTTCTGTAACATTTCGTCAGTCTGTCTTACTTACTGGGAGAGATAATGTGTTCTTCTGTAACATTCCGTCGTTCTGTTGTGGTTACTTAGATGATGACTGGTGATAGTAACTGAACTGGTCTTCCATACTGGGATGATGACTAAGAGCGTGTTCTTCTGTAACATTCCGTCGGTCTGTCTTTCTTACTGGGAGTGATAATGTGTTCATCTGTAACATTCCGTCGTTCTGTCGTGGTTACTTGGATGATGATTGGTGATGGCAACTGTTCTGGTATTCCTTACTCGGATGATGAGTAAGAGCGTGTTCTTCTGTAACATTTCGTTGGTCTGTCTTCCTTACTGGGAGTGAGAATGTGTTCTTCTGTAACATTCCGTCCGCCTGTCGTGATTACTTGGATGATGACTGGTGATGGTAACTGTTCTGGTCTTCCATACTGGGATGAGGAGTGAAAACGTGTTCTTCTGTAACATTCTGTCGTTCTGTCGTGGTTACTTGGATGATGATTGGTGATGATAACTGTTCTGGTATTCCTTACTTGGCTGATGAGTAAGAGCGTGTTTTTCTGTAACATTCCGTTGGTCTGTCTTCCTTACTGGGAGTGATAATGTGTTCTTCTGTAACATTCTGTCATTCTGTTGTCTTTACTGGGATGATGACTGATGATGGTTACTGTTCTGGTCTTCTTTACTGGAATGATAAGTAAGAGCGTATTCTTCTGTTACATTCCGTCGGTCTGTCTTCCTTACTGGGAGTGATAACGTATTCTTCTATAGCATTCCGTCGTTCTGCATCGTTACTTGGATGATGAATGATGATGGTTACTGTTCTGGTCTTTCTTACTGGGATGATAGTGAGAACGTCGGTCTTCCTTACTGGGACTGATAAAGTGTTCTTCTGTAACATTCCGTCATTCTGTCGTGGTTACTTGGATGATGATTGGTGATGGTACTGTTCTGGTATTCCTTACTTGGATGATGAGTAAGAGCGTGTTCTTCTGTAACATTCCGTTGGTCTGTCTTCCTTACTGGGAGTGATAATGTGTTCTTCTGTAACATTCCGTCGTTCTGTCGTGGTTACTTGGATGATGATTGGTGATGGTAACTGTTCTGGTATTCCTTACTTGTATGATGAGTAAGAGCGTGTTCTTCTGTAACATTCGTTTGGTCCGTCTTCCTAACTGGGAGTGATAACGTGTTCTTCTGTAACATTCCGTCGTTCTGTCGTCTTTCCTGGGATGATGACTTGTGATGGTCAGTGTTCTGATATTCCTTACTGGGATGATGAGTGAGAGCATGTTCTTCTATAACATTCCGTCGGTCTGTCTTCCTTACTGGGAGTGATGATGTGTTCTTCTGTAACATTCAGTCGTTCTGTCGTGGTTACTTGTATGATGACTGGTGATGTTAACTGTTCTGGTTTTCCTTACTGGGATGATGAGTAAGACCGTGTTCTTCTGTAACATTCCGTCGGTCTGTCTTCCTTACTGGGAGTGATAACGTGTTCTTCTATAACATTCCGTCGTTCTGCATCTTTACTGATGATGATGACTTATGATAATAACTGTTCTGGTCTTCCTTACTGGGATGATGAGTGAGAACGTTTTCGTCTGTAACATTTCGTCAGTCTGTCTTACTTATCGGGAGTGATAATGTGTTCTTCTGTAACATTCCGTCGTTCTGTCGTGGTTACTTGGATGATGACTGGTGATGGTAACTGATCTGGTCTTCTTTACTGGGATGATGAGTATGAGCGTGTACTTCTGCAACATTCCGTCGGTCTTTCTTCCTTACTGGGAGTGATAACGTATTCTTCTGTAACATTCCGTCGTTCTGCATCTTTACTGGGGTCATAAATGATGATGGTCACTGTTCTGGTCTTTCTTACTGGGATGATGAGTGAGAACATGTTCTTCAGTAACATTCCGTCGGTCTGTCTTCCTTACTGGGAGTGATAATGTGTTTTTCTGTAAAATTCCGTCGTTCTGTCGTGGATACTTGGATGATGTCTGGTGAATTTAACTGTTCTGATCTTCCTTACATGAATGATCAGTAAGAGCATGTTGTTCTGTAACATTCCGTCGGTCTGTCTTCCTTACTGGGAGTGAGAACGTGTTCTTCTGTAACATTCCGTCGTACTGTCGTGGTTACTTGGATGATGATTGGTGATGGCAACTGTTCTGGCATTCCTTACTTGGATGATGAGTTAGAGCGTGTTCTTCTGTAACATTCCGTTGGTCTGTCTCCCTTACTGCAAGTGATAATGTGTTCTTCTGTAACATTCCGTTGTTCTGTCATCTTTACTGGGATGATGACTAATGATGGTCACTGTTCTGATATTCCTTACTGTTATGATCAGTGAGAGCGTGTTCTCCTGTAACATTCCGTTGGTCTATCTTCTTTAGTGGGAGTGATAATGTGTTCTTCTGTAACATTCAGTCGTTCTGTCGTGGTTACTTGGATGATGACTGGTGATGGTAACTGTTCTGGTCTTCCTTACTGGAATGATGAGTAAGAGCGTGTTCTTCTATAACATTCCGTCGGTCTGCCTTCCTTACTGGGAGTGATAACGTGTTCTTCTGTAACATTCCGTCGTTCTGCATCTTTACTTGGATGATGACTTGTGATGACAACTGTTCTGGTCTTCCTTACTGGGATGATAAGTTAGAACGTGTTCTTCTGTAACATTTCGTCAGTCTGTCTTACTTACCGGGACTGATAATGTGTTCTTCTGTAACATTACGTCGTTCTGTCGTGGTTACTTGAATGATGACTGGTGATGGTCACTGTTCTGGTCTTTCTTACTGGGATGATGAGTGAGAACGTGTTCTTCTGTAACATTCCGTTGGTCTTTCTTCCTTACTGGGAGTGATAATGTGTTCTTCTGTAACATTTCGTCGTTCTGTCGTCTTTACTGGGATGATGACTGATGATGGTTACTGTTCTGGTCTTCCTTACTGGGATGGTAAGTAAGAGCATGTTCATCTGTAATATTCCGTCGGTCTGTCTTCCTTCCTGGGAGTGATATCGTATTCTTTTGTAAGATTCCGTCGTTCTGCATCTTTACTGGGGTGATGAATGCTGATGGTCACTGTTCTGGTCTTTCTTACTGGGATGATGAGTGAGAACGTGTTCTTCAGTAACTTTCCGTCGGTCTGTCTTCCTTACTGGGAGTGATAACGTGTTCTTCTGTAACATTCCATCGTTCTGCATCTTTCTTGGATGATGACTGATGATGGTTACTGTTCTGGTCTTCCTTACTGGGATGATAAGTAAGAGCGTGTTCTTCTGTAACATTCCATCGGTTTTTCTTCCGTACTGGGAGTGATAACGTATTCTTCTGTAACATTCCGTCATTCAGCATCTTTACTGGGGTGATGAATGATGATGGTCACTGTTCTGGTCTTTCTTACTGGGATGATGAGTGAGAACGTGTTCTTCAGTAACATTCCGTCGGCCTGTCTTTCTTACTGGGAGTGATAATGTGTTTTTCTGTAACATTCCGTCGTTCTGTCATGGATACTAGGATGATGTCTGGTGATGGCAACTGTTCTGATCTTCCTTACTTGAATGATCAGTAAGAGAGTGTTCTTCTGTAACATTTCGTTGGTCTGTCTTCCTTACTGGGAGTGATAATGCGTTCTCCTGTAACATTCCGTCAGTCTGTCGTGGTTACTTGGATGATGACTGGTGATGGTAATTGTTCTGGTCTTCCTTACTGGGATGATGAGTAAGAGAGTGTTCTTCTGCAACATTCCGTTGGTCTGTATTCCTTAGTGGGAGTGATAATGTGTTCTTCTGTAACATTCCATCGTTCTGTCGTCTTTACTGGGATGATGACGGATGATGGTCACTGTTCTGGTCTTCCTTACTGGAATGATGAGTAAGAGCGTGTTCTTCTGTAACATTCCGTCGGTCTGTCTTCCTTACTGGGAGTGATAACGTGTTCTTCTGTAACATTCCGTCGTTCTGCATCTTTACTTGGATGATGACTTGTGATGGTAACTGTTCTGGTCTTCCTTACTGGGATGATGAGTGGTCGTGGTTACTTGGATGATGACTGGTGATAGTAACTGATCCGGTCTTCCTTACTGGGATGATGACTAAGAGCGTGTTCTTCTGTAACATTCCGTTGGTCTGTCTTCCTTACTGGGAGTGATAATGTGTTCTTCTGTAACATTCCGTCGTTCTGTCATGGTTACTTGGATGATGATTGGTGATGGTAACTGTTCTGGTATTCCTTACTTGGATGATGAGTAAGAGCGTGTTCTTCTGTAACATTCCGTTGGTCTTTTACCTTACTGGGAGTGAGAACGTGTTCTTCTGTAACATTCCGTCGGTCTGTTGTGATTACTTGGATGATGACTGGTGATGGGCACTGTTCTGGTCATCCTTACTGGGATGATGAATGAGTGTGTGTTATTCTGTAACATTCCGTCAGTCTGTCTTTCTTACTGGGAGTGATAACGTGTTCTTCTGTAACATTCCGTCGTTCTGAATCTTTACTTGGATGATGACTTGTGATGGTAACTGTTCTGGTCTTCCTTACTGGGATGATTAGTGAGAACGTGTTCTTCTGTAACATTTCGTCAGTCTGTCTTACTTACTGGGAGAGATAATGTGTTCTTCTGTAACATTCCGTCGTTCTGTTGTGGTTACTTAGATGATGACTGGTGATAGTAACTGAACTGGTCTTCCATACTGGGATGATGACTAAGAGCGTGTTCTTCTGTAACATTCCGTCGGTCTGTCTTTCTTACTGGGAGTGATAATGTGTTCATCTGTAACATTCCGTCGTTCTGTCGTGGTTACTTGGATGATGATTGGTGATGGCAACTGTTCTGGTATTCCTTACTCGGATGATGAGTAAGAGCGTGTTCTTCTGTAACATTTCGTTGGTCTGTCTTCCTTACTGGGAGTGAGAATGTGTTCTTCTGTAACATTCCGTCCGCCTGTCGTGATTACTTGGATGATGACTGGTGATGGTAACTGTTCTGGTCTTCCATACTGGGATGAGGAGTGAAAACGTGTTCTTCTGTAACATTCTGTCGTTCTGTCGTGGTTACTTGGATGATGATTGGTGATGATAACTGTTCTGGTATTCCTTACTTGGCTGATGAGTAAGAGCGTGTTTTTCTGTAACATTCCGTTGGTCTGTCTTCCTTACTGGGAGTGATAATGTGTTCTTCTGTAACATTCTGTCATTCTGTTGTCTTTACTGGGATGATGACTGATGATGGTTACTGTTCTGGTCTTCTTTACTGGAATGATAAGTAAGAGCGTATTCTTCTGTTACATTCCGTCGGTCTGTCTTCCTTACTGGGAGTGATAACGTATTCTTCTATAGCATTCCGTCGTTCTGCATCGTTACTTGGATGATGAATGATGATGGTTACTGTTCTGGTCTTTCTTACTGGGATGATAGTGAGAACGTCGGTCTTCCTTACTGGGAGTGATAAAGTGTTCTTCTGTAACATTCCGTCATTCTGTCGTGGTTACTTGGATGATGATTGGTGATGGTACTGTTCTGGTATTCCTTACTTGGATGATGAGTAAGAGCGTGTTCTTCTGTAACATTCCGTTGGTCTGTCTTCCTTACTGGGAGTGATAATGTGTTCTTCTGTAACATTCCGTCGTTCTGTCGTGGTTACTTGGATGATGATTGGTGATGGTAACTGTTCTGGTATTCCTTACTTGTATGATGAGTAAGAGCGTGTTCTTCTGTAACATTCGTTTGGTCCGTCTTCCTAACTGGGAGTGATAACGTGTTCTTCTGTAACATTCCGTCGTTCTGTCGTCTTTCCTGGGATGATGACTTGTGATGGTCAGTGTTCTGATATTCCTTACTGGGATGATGAGTGAGAGCATGTTCTTCTATAACATTCCGTCGGTCTGTCTTCCTTACTGGGAGTGATGATGTGTTCTTCTGTAACATTCAGTCGTTCTGTCGTGGTTACTTGTATGATGACTGGTGATGTTAACTGTTCTGGTTTTCCTTACTGGGATGATGAGTAAGACCGTGTTCTTCTGTAACATTCCGTCGGTCTGTCTTCCTTACTGGGAGTGATAACGTGTTCTTCTATAACATTCCGTCGTTCTGCATCTTTACTTGGATGATGACTTATGATAATAACTGTTCTGGTCTTCCTTACTGGGATGATGAGTGAGAACGTTTTCGTCTGTAACATTTCGTCAGTCTGTCTTACTTATCGGGAGTGATAATGTGTTCTTCTGTAACATTCCGTCGTTCTGTCGTGGTTACTTGGATGATGACTGGTGATGGTAACTGATCTGGTCTTCTTTACTGGGATGATGAGTATGAGCGTGTACTTCTGCAACATTCCGTCGGTCTTTCTTCCTTACTGGGAGTGATAATGTGTTCTTCTGTAACATTCCGTCGTTCTGTCGTGGTTACTTGGATGATGACTGGTGATGGTTAGTGTTGAGCGAGCACCCCGATGCTCGGGTGCTCGGGTGCTCTGACCGAGCACCCCCTGAGGCTCGAGTGCTCGGCCGAGCACCCGAGCCCCATTGGAATGAATGGGGCGACACCAGGCACCCCCTGCTCTGATGAGGGGAGGGTGCCTGGTCAATGCCCCCTTCATCTCCGCTATGCCCCCTTCATCTCCGAATGCCCCCTTCAGCTCCGCAATGTCCCCCTTCAGCTCCGCTATGCCCGTCTTCCACAATGTGCCCCTTCATCTCCGCTATGCCCCTCTTCCACAATGTGCCCCTTCATCTCCGCTATGCCCCTCTTCCACAATGTCCCCCTTCATCTCCTCTATGCCATAGAGGAGATGAAGGGGGACATTGTGGAAGAGGGGCATAGCGGAGATGAAGGGGCACATTGTGGAAGAGGGGCATAGCGGAGATGAAGGGGCACATTGTGGAAGACGGGCATAGCGGAGATGAAGGGGGACATTGTGGAAGAGGGGCATAGAGTCTATGCCCCTCTTCCACAATGTCCCCCTTCATCTCCGCAATGCCCCCTTCATCTCCGCAATGCCCCCGTACCTCCAGTCCCTGGTGGTCCAGCGGAGCGTCTTGTGATCTGTGCCTCTTCCGGCACAGATCCCCGCCACCCGAACATGGCGGGAGAGCACATGGCGGTACTCGACGAGTACCGCCATGTGCCGACCAGAGCGATGCTCGAGCCGATCCGAGCATCGGCCGAGCACGCTCGCTCATCACTAGTGATGGTAACTGATCTGGTCTTCTTTACTGGGATGATGAGTATGAGCGTGTACTTCTGTAACATTTCGTTGGTCTGTCTTCCTTACTGGGAATGATAACGTGTTATTCTGCAACATTCCGTCGGTCTGTCGTCTTTCCTGAGATGAATGACTTGTGATGGTCACTGTTCTGATATTCCTTACTGGAATGATGAGTGAGAGCGTGTTCTTCTGTAACATTCCGTGGGCCTGTCTTCCTTATTGGGAGTGATAATGTGTGCTTCTATAACATTCCGTCGGTCTGTCTTCCTTACTGGGAGTGATAACGTATTCTTCTGTAACATTCCGTCGTTCTGCATCTTTACTGGGGTCATAAATGATGATGGTCACTGTTCTGGTCTTTCTTACTGGGATGATGAGTGAGAACATGTTCTTCAGTAACATTCCGTCGGTCTGTCTTCCTTACTGGGAGTGATAATGTGTTTTTCTGTAAAATTCCGTCGTTCTGTCGTGGATACTTGGATGATGTCTGGTGAATTTAACTGTTCTGATCTTCCTTACATGAATGATCAATAAGAGCATGTTGTTCTGTAACATTCCGTCGGTCTGTCTTCCTTACTGGGAGTGAGAACGTGTTCTTCTGTAACATTCCGTCGTACTGTCGTGGTTACTTGGATGATGATTGGTGATGGCAACTGTTCTGGCATTCCTTACTTGGATGATGAGTTAGAGCGTGTTCTTCTGTAACATTCCGTTGGTCTGTCTCCCTTACTGCAAGTGATAATGTGTTCTTCTGTAACATTCCGTTGTTCTGTCATCTTTACTGGGATGATGACTAATGATGGTCACTGTTCTGATATTCCTTACTGTTATGATCAGTGAGAGCGTGTTCTCCTGTAACATTCCGTTGGTCTATCTTCTTTAGTGGGAGTGATAATGTGTTCTTCTGTAACATTCAGTCGTTCTGTCGTGGTTACTTGGATGATGACTGGTGATGGTAACTGTTCTGGTCTTCCTTACTGGGATGATGAGTAAGAGCGTGTTCTCCTGTAACATTCCGTTGGTCTATCTTCTTTAGTGGGAGTGATAATGTGTTCTTCTGTAACATTCAGTCGTTCTGTCGTGGTTACTTGGATGATGACTGGTGATGTTAACTGTTCTGGTCTTCCTTACTGGAATGATGAGTAAGAGCGTGTTCTTCTATAACATTCCGTCGGTCTGCCTTCCTTACTGGGAGTGATAACGTGTTCTTCTGTAACATTCCGTCGTTCTGCATCTTTACTTGGATGATGACTTGTGATGACAACTGTTCTGGTCTTCCTTACTGGGATGATAAGTTAGAACGTGTTCTTCTGTAACATTTCGTCAGTCTGTCTTACTTACCGGGACTGATAATGTGTTCTTCTGTAACATTACGTCGTTCTGTCGTGGTTACTTGGATGATGACTGGTGATGGTCACTGTTCTGGTCTTTCTTACTGGGATGATGAGTGAGAACGTGTTCTTCTGTAACATTCCGTTGGTCTTTCTTCCTTACTGGGAGTGATAATGTGTTCTTCTGTAACATTTCGTCGTTCTGTCGTCTTTACTGGGATGATGACTGATGATGGTTACTGTTCTGGTCTTCCTTACTGGGATGGTAAGTAAGAGCATGTTCATCTGTAATATTCCGTCGGTCTGTCTTCCTTCCTGGGAGTGATATTGTATTCTTTTGTAAGATTCCGTCGTTCTGCATCTTTACTGGGGTGATGAATGCTGATGGTCACTGTTCTGGTCTTCCTTACTGGGATGATGAGTGAGAACGTGTTCTTCAGTAACTTTCCGTCGGTCTGTCTTCCTTACTGGGAGTGATAACGTGCTCGTCTGTAACATTCCGTCGTTCTGTCGCCTTTACTGGGATGATGACTTGTGATAGTCACTGTTCTGATATTCCTTACAGGGATGATGAGTGAGAGCGTGTTGTTCTGTAACATTCCGTCGGTCTGTCTTCCTTAATGGGAGTGATAATGTGGTCTTCTGTAACATTCAGTCGTTCTGTCGTGGTTACTTGGATGATGACTGGTGATGGTAACTGATCTGGTCTTCCTTACTGGAATGATGACTAAGAGCGTGTACTTCTGTAACATTCCGTCAGACTGTCTTCCTTACTGGGAGTGATAATGTGTTCTTCTGTAACATTCCGTCGTTCTGTCGTGGTTACTTGGATGATGATTGGTGATGGTAACTGTTCTGGTATTCCTTACTTGGATGATGAGTAAGAGCGTATTCTGCTGTAACATTTCGTTGGTCTGTCTGCCTTACTGGGAGTGATAACGTGTTCTTCTGTAACATTCCGTCGTTCTATCGTCTTTCCTGGGATGATGACTTGTGATGGTCACTGTTCTGATACTCCTTTCTGGGATGATGAGTGAGAGCGTGTTCTTCTGTAACATTCCGTCGGTCTGTCTTCCTTAGTGGGAGTGATAATGTGTTCTTCTGTAACATTCCGTTGTTCTGTCGTGGTTACTTGGATGATGATTGGTGATGGTAACTGTTCTGGTATTCCTTACTTGGATGATGAGTAAGAGCGTTTTCTTCTGTAACATTCCGTTGGTGTGTCTTCCTTACTGGGAGTGAGAACGTGTTCTTCTGTAACATTCCGTCGTACTGTCGTGGTTACTTGGATGATGATTGGTGATGGCAACTGTTCTGGCATTCCTTACTTGGATGATGAGTTAGAGCGTGTTCTTCTGTAACATTCCGTTGGTCTGTCTCCCTTACTGCAAGTGATAATGTGTTCTTCTGTAACATTCCGTTGTTCTGTCATCTTTACTGGGATGATGACTAATGATGGTCACTGTTCTGATATTCCTTACTGTTATGATCAGTGAGAGCGTGTTCTCCTGTAACATTCCGTTGGTCTATCTTCTTTAGTGGGAGTGATAATGTGTTCTTCTGTAACATTCAGTCGTTCTGTCGTGGTTACTTGGATGATGACTGGTGATGGTAACTGTTCTGGTCTTCCTTACTGGGATGATGAGTAAGAGCGTGTTCTCCTGTAACATTCCGTTGGTCTATCTTCTTTAGTGGGAGTGATAATGTGTTCTTCTGTAACATTCAGTCGTTCTGTCGTGGTTACTTGGATGATGACTGGTGATGTTAACTGTTCTGGTCTTCCTTACTGGAATGATGAGTAAGAGCGTGTTCTTCTATAACATTCCGTCGGTCTGCCTTCCTTACTGGGAGTGATAACGTGTTCTTCTGTAACATTCCGTCGTTCTGCATCTTTACTTGGATGATGACTTGTGATGACAACTGTTCTGGTCTTCCTTACTGGGATGATAAGTTAGAACGTGTTCTTCTGTAACATTTCGTCAGTCTGTCTTACTTACCGGGACTGATAATGTGTTCTTCTGTAACATTACGTCGTTCTGTCGTGGTTACTTGGATGATGACTGGTGATGGTCACTGTTCTGGTCTTTCTTACTGGGATGATGAGTGAGAACGTGTTCTTCTGTAACATTCCGTTGGTCTTTCTTCCTTACTGGGAGTGATAATGTGTTCTTCTGTAACATTTCGTCGTTCTGTCGTCTTTACTGGGATGATGACTGATGATGGTTACTGTTCTGGTCTTCCTTACTGGGATGGTAAGTAAGAGCATGTTCATCTGTAATATTCCGTCGGTCTGTCTTCCTTCCTGGGAGTGATATTGTATTCTTTTGTAAGATTCCGTCGTTCTGCATCTTTACTGGGGTGATGAATGCTGATGGTCACTGTTCTGGTCTTCCTTACTGGGATGATGAGTGAGAACGTGTTCTTCAGTAACTTTCCGTCGGTCTGTCTTCCTTACTGGGAGTGATAACGTGCTCGTCTGTAACATTCCGTCGTTCTGTCGCCTTTACTGGGATGATGACTTGTGATAGTCACTGTTCTGATATTCCTTACAGGGATGATGAGTGAGAGCGTGTTGTTCTGTAACATTCCGTCGGTCTGTCTTCCTTAATGGGAGTGATAATGTGGTCTTCTGTAACATTCAGTCGTTCTGTCGTGGTTACTTGGATGATGACTGGTGATGGTAACTGATCTGGTCTTCCTTACTGGAATGATGACTAAGAGCGTGTACTTCTGTAACATTCCGTCAGACTGTCTTCCTTACTGGGAGTGATAATGTGTTCTTCTGTAACATTCCGTCGTTCTGTCGTGGTTACTTGGATGATGATTGGTGATGGTAACTGTTCTGGTATTCCTTACTTGGATGATGAGTAAGAGCGTATTCTGCTGTAACATTTCGTTGGTCTGTCTGCCTTACTGGGAGTGATAACGTGTTCTTCTGTAACATTCCGTCGTTCTATCGTCTTTCCTGGGATGATGACTTGTGATGGTCACTGTTCTGATACTCCTTTCTGGGATGATGAGTGAGAGCGTGTTCTTCTGTAACATTCCGTCGGTCTGTCTTCCTTAGTGGGAGTGATAATGTGTTCTTCTGTAACATTCCGTTGTTCTGTCGTGGTTACTTGGATGATGATTGGTGATGGTAACTGTTCTGGTATTCCTTACTTGGATGATGAGTAAGACCGTTTTCTTCTGTAACATTCCGTTGGTGTGTCTTCCTTACTGGGAGTGATAATGTGTTCTTCTGTAACATTCCGTCAGTCTGTCGTGGTTACTTGGATGATGACTGGTGATGGTAATTGTTCTGGTCTTCCTTACTGGGATGATGAGTAAGAGAGTGTTCTTCTGTAACATTCCGTTGGTCTGTCTTCATTACTGGGAGTGATAATGTGTTCTTCTGTAACATTCCATCGTTCTGTTGTCTTTACTGGGATGATGACGGATGATGGTCACTGTTCTGGTCTTCCTTACTGGGATGATGAGTAAGAGCGTGTTCTTCTGTAACATTCCGTCGGTCTGTCTTCCTTACTGGGAGTGATAACGTGTTCTTCTGTAACATTCCGTCGTTCTGTCATGGTTACTTGGATGATGATTGGTGATGGTAACTGTTCTG
The DNA here is from genome assembly GCA_037306005.1 of Rhinophrynus dorsalis. Lineage (NCBI taxonomy): Eukaryota > Metazoa > Chordata > Amphibia > Anura > Rhinophrynidae > Rhinophrynus > Rhinophrynus dorsalis. The sequence continues at coordinate 24,359,764 of CM074721.1, read as the reverse complement.
GTATTCCTTACTTGGATGATGAGTAAGATCGTGTTCTTCTGTAACATTCCGTTGGTCTTCTTCCTTACTGGGAGTGAGAACGTGTTCTTCTGTAACATTCCGTCGGTCTGTCGTGATTACTTGGATGATGACTGGTGATGGGCACTGTTCTGGTCATCCTTACTGGGATGATGAGTGAGTGTGTGTTATTCTGTAACATTCCGTCAGTCTGTCTTTCTTACTTTGAGTGATAACGTGTTCTTCTGTAACATTCCGTCGTTCTGCATCTTTAGTTGAATGATGACTTGTGATGGTAACTGTTCTGGTCTTCCTTACTGGGATGATTAGTGAGAAAGTGTTCTTCTGTAACATTTCGTCAGTCTGTCTTACTTACTGGGAGAGAAAATGTGTTCTTCTGTAACATTCCGCCGTTCTGTTGTGGTTACTTAGATGATGACTGGTGATGGTAACTGATCTGGTCTTCCATACTGGGATGATGACTAAGAGCGTGTTCTTCTGTAACATTCCGTCGGTCTGTCTTTCTTACTGGGAGTGATAATGTGTTCATCTGTAACATTCCGTCGCTCTGTCGTGGTTACTTGGATGATGATTGGTGATGGCAGCTGTTCTGGTATTCCTTACTCGGATGATGAGTAAGAGCGTGTTCTTCTGTAACATTCCGTTGGTCTGTCTTCCTTGCTGGGAGTGAGAACGTGTTCTTCTGTAACATTCCGTCCGACTGTCGTGATTACTTGGATGATGACTGGTGATGGTAACTGTTCTGGTCTTCCATACTGGGATGAGGAGTGAAAACGTGTTCTTCTGTAACATTCCGTCGTTCTATCGTCTTTCCTGGGATGATGACTTGTGATGGTCACTGTTCTGATTCTCCTTTCTGGGATGATGAGTGAGAGCGTGTTCTTCTGTAACATTCCGTCGGTCTGTCTTCCTTAGTGGGAGTGATAATGTGTTCTTCTGTAACATTCCGTTGTTCTGTCGTGGTTACTTGGATGATGATTGGTGATGGTAACTGTTCTGGTATTCCTTACTTGGATGATGAGTAAGAGCGTGTTCTTCTGTAACATTCCGTTGGTGTGTCTTCCTTACTGGGAGTGATAATGTGTTCTTCTGTAACATTCCGTCAGTCTGTCGTGGTTACTTGGATGATGACTGGTGATGGTAATTGTTCTGGTCTTCCTTACTGGGATGATGAGTAAGAGAGTGTTCTTCTGTAACATTCCGTTGGTCTGTCTTCATTACTGGGAGTGATAATGTGTTCTTCTGTAACATTCCATCGTTCTGTTGTCTTTACTGGGATGATGACGGATGATGGTCACTGTTCTGGTCTTCCTTACTGGGATGATGAGTAAGAGCGTGTTCTTCTGTAACATTCCGTCGGTCTGTCTTCCTTACTGGGAGTGATAACGTGTTCTTCTGTAACATTCCGTCGTTCTGCATCTTTACTTGGATGATGACTGGTGATAGTAACTGATCCGGTCTTCCTTACTGGGATGATGACTAAGAGCGTGTTCTTCTGTAACATTCCGTCGGTCTGTCTTCCTTACTGGGAGTGATAATGTGTTCTTCTGTAACATTCCGTTGTTCTGTCATGGTTACTTGGATGATGATTGGTGATGGTAACTGTTCTGGTATTCCTTACTTGGATGATGAGTAAGATCGTGTTCTTCTGTAACATTCCGTTGGTCTTCTTCCTTACTGGGAGTGAGAACGTGTTCTTCTGTAACATTCCGTCGGTCTGTCGTGATTACTTGGATGATGACTGGTGATGGGCACTGTTCTGGTCATCCTTACTGGGATGATGAGTGAGTGTGTGTTATTCTGTAACATTCCGTCAGTCTGTCTTTCTTACTGTGAGTGATAACGTGTTCTTCTGTAACATTCCGTCGTTCTGCATCTTTAGTTGGATGATGACTTGTGATGGTAACTGTTCTGGTCTTCCTTACTGGGATGATTAGTGAGAAAGTGTTCTTCTGTAACATTTCGTCAGTCTGTTTTACTTATTGGGAGAGAAAATGTGTTCTTCTGTAACATTCCGCTGTTCTGTTGTGGTTACTTAGATGATGACTGGTGATGGTAACTGATCTGGTCTTCGATACTGGGATGATGACTAAGAGCGTGTTCTTCTGTAACATTCCGTCGGTCTGTCTTTCTTACTGGGAGTGATAATGTGTTCATCTGTAACATTCCGTCGCTCTGTCGTGGTTACTTGGATGATGATTGGTGATGGCAGCTGTTCTGGTATTCCTTACTCGGATGATGAGTAAGAGCGTGTTCTTCTGTAACATTCCGTTGGTCTGTCTTCCTTACTGGGAGTGAGAACGTGTTCTTCTGTAACATTCCGTCCGTCTGTCGTGATTACTTGGATGATGACTGGTGATGGTAACTGTTCTGGTCTTCCATACTGGGATGAGGAGTGAAAACGTGTTCTTCTGTAACATTCTGTCGTTCTGTCGTGGTTACTTGGATGATGATTGGTGATGGTAACTGTTCTGCTTTTCCTTACTTGTCTGATGAGTAAGAGCGTATTTTTCTGTAACATTCCGTTGGTCTGTCTTCCTTACTGGGAGTGATAATGTGTTCTTCTGTAACATTCCGTCATTCTGTTGTCTTTACTGGGATGATGACTGATGATGGTTACTGTTCTGGTCTTCTTTACTGGAATGATAAGTAAGAGCGTATTCTTCTGTTACATTCCGTCGGTCTGTCTTCCTTACTGGGAGTGATAACGTATTCTTCTGTAGCATTCCGTCGTTCTGCATCTTTACTTGGACGATGAATGATGATGGTTACTGTTCTGGTCTTTCTTACTGGGATGATGAGTGAGAACGCCGGTCTTCCTTACTGGGAGTGATAACGTGTTCTTCTGTAACATTCCGTCGTTCTATCGTCTTTCCTGCGATGATGACTTGTGATGGTCACTGTTCTGATACTCCTTTCTGGGATGATGAGTGAGAGCGTGTTCTTCTGTAACATTCCTTTGTTCTGTCGTGGTTACTTGGATGATGATTGGTGATGATAACTGTTCTGGTATTCCTTACTTGGATGATGAGTAAGAGCGTGTTCTTCTGTAACATTCCGTTGGTGTGTCTTCCTTACTGGGAGTGATAATGTGTTCTTCTGTAACATTCCGTCGTTCTGTCGTGGTTACTTGGATGATGATTGGTGATGGTAACTGTTCTGGTCTTCTTTACTGGGATGATGAGTAAGAGCGTGTTCTTCTGTGACATTCCGTCGGTCTGTCTTACTTACTGGGAGTCATAATGTCTTCTTCTGTAACATTCCGTCGTTCTGTCGTGGTTACTTGGATGATGATTGGTGATGGTAACTGTTCTGGTATTCCTTACTTGGATGATGAGTAAAACCGCATTGCTCTGTAACATTTCGTTGGTCTGTCTTCCTTACTGGGAGTGATAACGTATTCTTTTGTAACATTCCGTCGTTCTATCGTCTTTCCTGGGATGATGACTTGTGATGGTCACTGTTCTGATACTCCTTTCTGGGATGATGAGTGAAAGCGTGTACTTCTGTAACATTCCGTCGGTCTGTCTTCCTTACTGGGAGTGATAATGTGTTCTTCTGTAAAATTCCGTTGTTCTGTTGTGGTTACTTGAATGATGACTGGTGATGGTAACTGATCTGGTCTTCCGTACTGGGATGATGACTAAGAGCGTGTACTTCTGTAACATTCCGTCGGTCTGCCTTCCTTACTGGGAGTGATAATGTGTCTTCTGTAACATTCCGTTGTTCTGTCGAGGTTACTTGGATGATGATTGGTGATGGTAATTGTTCTGGTATTCCTTACTTGGATGATGAGTAAGAGCGTATTCTTCTGTAACATTTCGTTGGTCTGTCTTCCTTACTGGGAGTGATAACGTGTTCTTCTGTAACATTCCGTCGTTCTATCGTCTTTCCTGGGATGATGACTTGTGATGGTCACTGTTCTGATATTCCTTTCTGGGATGATGACTAAGAGCGTGTACTTCTGTAACATTCCGTCGGTCTTTTTTCCTTACTGGGAGTGATAATGTGTTCTTCTGTAACATTCCGTCGTTCTGTCGTGGTTACTTGGATGATGACTGCTGATGGTAACTGATCTGGTCTTCCTTACTGGGATGATGACTAAGAGCGTGTACTTCTGTAACATTCCGTCGGTCTGTCTTCCTTACTGAGAGTGATAATGTGTTCTTCTGTAACATTCCGTCGTTCTGTCGTGGTTACTTGGATGATGATTGGTGATGGTAACTGTTCTGGTATTCCTTACTGGGATGATGACTAAGAGCGTGTACTTCTGTAACATTACGTTGGTCTGTGTTCCTTACTGGGAGTGATAATGTGTTCTTCTGTAACATTCCGTCATTCTGTCGTCTTTACTGGGATGATGACTGATGATGGTTACTGTTCTGGTCTTCCTTACTGGGATGATAAGTAAGAGCATGTTCTTCTGTAATATTCCGTCGGTCTGTCTTCCTTACTGGGAGTGATCACGTATTCTACTGTAACATTCCGTTGTTCTACATCTTTACTGGGGAGATGAATGATGATGGTCACTGTTCTGATATTCCATACTGGGATGGTGAGTGAGAGCGTGTTCTTCTGTAACATTCCGTCTGTCTGTCTTGCTTAGTGGGAGTGATCATGTGTTTTCTTTAATATTCAGTCGTTCTGTCGTGGTTACTTGGAGGATGACTGGTGATGGTAACTGTTCTGGTCTTCATTACTGGGATGATGAGTAAGAGCGTGTTCTTCTGTAACATTCCGTCGGTCTGTCTTCCTTACTGGGAGTGATAACGTGTTCTTCTGTAACATTCCGTCGTTCTGCATCTTTACTTGTATGAAGACTGGTGATGATAAGTGTTGTGGTCTTCCTTACTGCGATGATAATGTGTTCTTCTGTAACATTCCGTCGTTCTGTCGTCTTTACTGGGATGATGACTGATGATGGTTACTGTTCTGGTCTTCCTTACTGGGTTTATAAGTAAGAGCGTGTTCTTCTGTAATATTCCGTCTGTCTGTCTTCCTTACTGGGAGTGATAACGTGTTCTTCTGTAACATTCCGTCGTTCTGTATCTTTACTTGGATGATGACTGGTGATGATAACTGTTCTGGTCTTCCTTACTGGGATGATGAGTGAGAACGTGTTCTTCTGTAACATTCTGTCTGTCTGTCTTACTTACTGGGAGTGATAATGTGTTCTTCTGTAACATTCCGTCGTTCTGTCGTGGTTACTTGAATGATGACTGGTGATGGTTACTGATCTGGTCTTCCTTACTGGGATGATGACTAAGAGCGTGTACTTCTGTAACATTCCGTCGGTCTGTCTTCCTTACTGGGAGTGATAATGTGTTCTTCTGTAACATTCCGTCCTTCTGTCGTGGTTTCTTGGATGATGATTGGTGATGGTAACTGTTCTGGTATTCCTTACTTGGATGATGAGTAAGAGCGTGTTCTTCTGTAACATTCCGTTGGTCTGTCTTCCTTACTGGGAGTGATAATGTGTTCTTCTGTAACATTCCATCGTTCTGTCGTGTTTACTGGGATGATGACTGATGATGGTTACTGTTCTGGTCTTCCTTACTTGGATGATAAGTAAGAGCGTGTTCTTCTGTAACATTCTGTCGGTCTGTATTCCTTACTGGGAGTGATAAAGTGTTTTTCTGTAACATTCCGTCGTTCTGTCGTGGTTACTTGGATGATGTTTGGTGATGGTAACTGTTCTTATCTTCCTTCCTTGAATGATCAGTAAGAGCGTGTTCTTCTGTAATATTTCGTTGGGCTGTCTTCCTTACTGGGAGTGATAACGTGTTCTTCTGTAACATTCCGTCATTCTATCATCTTTCCTGGGGTGATGACTTGTGATGGTCACTGTTCTGGTATTCCTTACTTGGATGATGAGTAAGAGCGTGTTCTTCTGTAACATTCCGTTGGTCTGTGTTCCTTACTGGGAGTGATAATGTGTTCTTCTGTAACATTTTGTCGTTCTGTCTTCTTTACTGGGATGATGACTGATGATGGTTACTGTTCTGGTCTTCCTTAGTGGGATGATAAGTAAGAGCGTGTTCTTCTGTAATATTCCGTCGGTCTGTCTTCCTTACTGGGAGTGATAACGAATTCTTCTGTAACATTCCGTTGTTCTGCATCTTTACTGGGGAGATGAATGATGATGGTCACTGTTCTGATATTCCATACTGGGATGATGAGTGAGAGCATGTTCTTCTGTAACATTCCGTCGGTCTGTCTTCCTTAGTCGGAGTGATCATGTGTTCTTCTGTAATATTCAGTCGTTCTGTCGTGGTTACTTGGAGGATGACTGGTGATGGTAACTGTTCTGGTCTTCCTTACTGGGATGATGAGTAAGAGCGTGTTCTTCTGTAACATTCCGTCGCTCTGTCTTCCTTACTGGGAGTGATAACGTGTTCTTCTGTAACATTCCATCGCTCTGCATCTTTCTTGGTTGATGACTGGTGATGATAACTGTTCTGGTCTTCCTTACAGGGATGATGAGTGAGATTTTGTTCTTCTGTAACATTTTGTCAGTCTGTCTTACTTACTGGAAGTGATAATGTGTTCTTCTGTAACATTCCGTCGGTCAGTCTTCCTTAGTCGGAGTGATCATGTGTTCTTCTGTAATATTCAGTCGTTCTGTCGTGGTTACTTGGAGGATGACTGGTGATGGTAACTGTTCTGGTCTTCCTTACTGGGATGATGAGTAAGAGCGTGTTCTTCTGTAACATTCCGTCGGTCTGTCTTCCTTACTGGGAGTGATAACGTGTTCTTCTGTAACATTCCATCGTTCTGCATCTTTCTTGGATGATGACTGGTGATGGTAACTGATCTGGTCTTCCTTACTGGGATGATGACTAAGTGTGTGTACTTCTGTAACATTCCGTCGGTCTGTCTTCCTTACAGGGAGTGATAATGTGTTCTTCTGTAACATTCCATCGTTCTGTCGTGCTTACTTGTAAGATAACTGGTGATGGTAACTGATCTGGTCTTCCTTACTGGGATGATGACTAAGAGCGTGTTTTTCTGTAACATTCCGTCGTTCTGTCGTGGTTACTTGGATGATGTTTGTTGATGGTAACTGTTCTGATCTTCCTTACTTGAATAATCAGTAAGAGCGTGTTCTTCTGTAACATTTCGTTGGTCTGTCTTCCTTACTGGGAGTGATAACGTGTTCTTCTGTAACATTCCTTCGTTCTATCATCTTTCCTGGGGTGATGACTTGTGATGGTCACTGTTCTGATATTCCTTACTGGGATGATGAGTGAGAGCATGTTCTTCTGTAACATTCCGTCGGTCTGTCTTCCTTAGTGGGAGTGATGATGTGTTCTTCTGTAACATTCCGTCGTTCTGTCGTGGTAACTTGGATAATGATTGGTGATGGTAACTGTTCTGATATTCCTTACTTAGATGATGAGTAAGAGCGTATTCTTCTGTAACATTTCGTTGGTCTGTCTTCCTTACTGGGAGTGATAACGTGTTCTTCTGTAACATTCCGTCGTTCTATCGTCTTTCCTGGGATGATGACTTGTGACGGTCACTGTTCTGATACTCCTTTCTGGGATGATGAGTGAGAGCGTATTCTTCTGTAACATTTCGTTGGTCTGTCTTCCTTACTGGGAGTGATAATGTGTTCTTCTGTAACATTCCGTCGTTCTGTCGTGGTTACTTGGATGATGATTGGTGATGGTAACTGTTCTGGTATTCCTTACTTGGATGATGAGTAAGAGCATGCTCTTCTGTAACATTCCGTTGGTCTGTCTTCCTTACCGGGAGTGATAATGTGTTCTTCTGTAACATTCCGTCGTTCTGTCGTGGTTACTTGGATGATGATTGGTGATGGTAACTGTTCTGGTATTCCTTACTTGGATGATGAGTAAGAGAGTGTGCTTCTGTAACATTCCGTTGGTATGTCTTCCTTACTGGGAGTGAGAACGTGTTCTTCTGTAACATTCCGTCGGTCTGTCGTGATTCCGTCGGCCTATATTCCTTATTGGGAGTGATAATGTGTTCTTCTGTAACATTCCATCGTTCTGTCGTGGTTACTTGGATGATGATTGGTGATGGTTACTGTTCTGGTCTTCCTTACTGGGATGATGAGTAAGAGCGTGTTCTTCTGTAACATTCCGTCGGTCTGTCTTCCTTACTGGGAGTGATAATGTGTTCTTCTGTAACATTCCGTCGTTCTGTCGTGGTTACTTGGATGATGACTGGTGATGGTAACTGATCTGGTCTTCCTTACTGGGATGATGACTAAGAGCGTGTACTTCTGTAACATTCCGTCGGTCTGTCTTCCTTACTGGGAGTGATAATGTGTTCTTCTGTAACATTCCGTCGTTCTGTCGTGGTTAATTGGATGATGATTGGTGATGGTAACTGTTCTGGTATTCCTTACTTGGATGATGAGTAAGAGCGTATTCTTCTGTATCATTTTGTTGGTCTGTCTTCCTTACTGGGAGTGATAACGTGTTCTTCTGTAACATTCCGTCGTTCTGTCGTCTTTCCTGGGATGATGACTTGTGATGGTCACTGTTCTGATATTCCTTTCTGGGATGATGAGTGAGAGCGTGTTCTTCTGTAACATTCCGTCGGTCTGTCTTCCTTAGTGGGAGTGATAATGTGTTCTTCTGTAACATTCCGTCGTTCTGTCGTGGTTACTTGGATGATGATTGGTGATGGTAACTGTTCTGGTATTCCTTACTTGGATGATGGGTAAGAGCGTGTTCTTCTGTAACATTCCATTGGTCTGTCTTCCTTACTGGGAGTGATAATGTGTTCTTCTGTAACATTCCGTCGTCTTTACTGGGATGATGACTGATGATGGTTACTGTTCTGGTCTTCCTTACTTGGATGATAAGTAAGAGCGTGTTCTTCTGTAATACTCCGTCGGTCTGTCTTCCTTACTGGGAGTGATAACGTATTCTTTTGTAACATTACGTCGTTCTGCATCTTTTACTGGGGAGATGAATGATGATGGTTACTGTTCTGATATTCCATACTGGGGTGATGCGTGAGAGCGTGTTCTTCTGTAACATTCCGTCGGTCTGTCGTGGTTAATTGGATGATGATTGGTGATGGTAACTGTTCTGGTATTCCTTACTTGGATGATGAGTAAGAGCGTATTCTTCTGTCACATTTCGTTGGTCTGTCTTCCTTACTGGGAGTAATAACGTGTTCTTCTGTAACATTCCGTCATTCTATCGTCTTTCCTGGGATGATGACTTGTGATGGTCACTGTTCTGATACTCCTTTATGGGATGATGAGTGAGAGCGTGTTCTTCTGTAACATTCCGTTGGTCTGTCTTCCTTAGTGGGAGTGATAATGTGTTCTTCTGTAACATTCCGTCATTCTGTCGAGGTTACTTGGATGATGATTGGTGATGGTAACTGTTCTGGTATTCCTCACTTGGATGATGGGTAAGAGCGTGTTCTTCTGTAACATTCCATTGGTCTGTCTTCCTTACTGGGAGTGATAATGTGTTCTTCTGTAACATTCCGTCGTCTTTACTGGGATGATGACTGATGATGGTTACTGTTCTGGTCTTCCTTACTGGGATGATAAGTAAGTGCGTGTTCTTCTGTAATACTCCGTCGGTCTGTCTTCCTTACTGGGAGTGATAACGTATTCTTTTGTAACATTACGTCGTTCTGCATCTTTTACTGGGGAGATGAATGATGATGGTTACTGTTCTGATATTCCATACTGGGGTGATGCGTGAGAGCGTGTTCTTCTGTAACATTCCGTCGGTCTGTCGTGGTTAATTGGATAATGATTGGTGATGGTAACTGTTCTGGTATTCATTACTTGGATGATGAGTAAGAGCGTATTCTTCTGTCACATTTCGTTGGTCTGTCTTCCTTACTGGGAGTAATAACGTGTTCTTCTGTAACATTCCGTCGTTCTGTCGTGGTTACTTGGATGATGATTGGTGATGGTAACTGTTCTGGTATTCCTTACTTGAATGATGAGTAAGAGCGTGTTCTTCTGTAACATTCCGTTGGTCTGTCTTCCTTACTGGGAGTGATAATGTGTTCTTCTGTAACATTCCGTCGTTCTGTCGTGGTTACTTGGATGATGATTGGTGATGGTAACTGTTCTGGTATTCCTTACTTGGATGATGAGTAAGAGAGTGTGCTTCTGTAACATTCCGTTGGTCTGTCTTCATTACTGGGACTGAGAACGTGTTCTTCTGTAACATTCCGTCGGTCTGTCGTGATTCCATCGGCCTATATTCCTTACTGGGAGTGATAATGTGTTCTACTGTAACATTCCGTTGTTCCGTCGTGGTTACTTGGATGATGATTGGTGATGGTAACTGTTCTGGTCTTCCTTACTGGGATGATGAGTAAGAGCGTGTTCTTCTGTAACATTCCGTCGGTCTGTCTTCCTTACTGGGAGTGATAATGTGTTCTTCTGTAATATTCCGTCGTTCTGTCGTGGTTACTTGGATGATGACTGGTGATGGTAACTGATCTGGTCTTCCTTACTGGGATGATGACTAAGAGCGTGTACTTCTGTAACATTCAGTCGGTCTGTCTTCCTTACTGGGAGTGATAATGTGTTCTTCTGTAACATTCCGTCGTTCTGTCGTTCTGTCGTGGTTACTTGGATGATGATTGGTGATGGTAACTGTTCTGGTATTCCTTACTTGGATGATGAGTAAGAGCGTATTCTTCTGTAACATTTCGTTGGTCTGTCTTCTTTACTGGGAGTGATAACGTGTTCTTCTGTAACATTCTGTCGTTCTATCGTCTTTCCTGGGATGATGACTTGTGATGGTCACTGTTCTGATACTCCTTTCTGGGATGATGAGTGAGAGCGTATTCTTCTGTAACATTTCGTTGGTCTGTCTTCCTTACTGGGAGTGATAACGTGTTCTTCTGCAACATTCCGTCGTTCTATCGTCTTTCCTGGGATTATGACTTGTGATGGTCACTGTTCTGATACTCCTTTATGGGATGATGAGTGAGAGCGTGTTCTTCTGTAACATTCCGTTGGTCTGTCTTCCTTAGTGGGAGTGATAATGTGTTCTTCTGTAACATTCCGTCATTCTGTCGAGGTTACTTGGATGATGATTGGTGATGGTAACTGTTCTGGTATTCCTCACTTGGATGATGGGTAAGAGCGTGTTCTTCTGTAACATTCCATTGGTCTGTCTTCCTTACTGGGAGTGATAATGTGTTCTTCTGTAACATTCCGTCGTCTTTACTGGGATGATGACTGATGATGGTTACTGTTCTGGTCTTCCTTACTGGGATGATAAGTAAGTGCGTGTTCTTCTGTAATACTCCGTCGGTCTGTCTTCCTTACTGGGAGTGATAACGTATTCTTTTGTAACATTACGTCGTTCTGCATCTTTTACTGGGGAGATGAATGATGATGGTTACTGTTCTGATATTCCATACTGGGGTGATGCGTGAGAGCGTGTTCTTCTGTAACATTCCGTCGGTCTGTCGTGGTTAATTGGATAATGATTGGTGATGGTAACTGTTCTGGTATTCATTACTTGGATGATGAGTAAGAGCGTATTCTTCTGTCACATTTCGTTGGTCTGTCTTCCTTACTGGGAGTAATAACGTGTTCTTCTGTAACATTCCGTCGTTCTGTCGTGGTTACTTGGATGATGATTGGTGATGGTAACTGTTCTGGTATTCCTTACTTGAATGATGAGTAAGAGCGTGTTCTTCTGTAACATTCCGTTGGTCTGTCTTCCTTACTGGGAGTGATAATGTGTTCTTCTGTAACATTCCGTCGTTCTGTCGTGGTTACTTGGATGATGATTGGTGATGGTAACTGTTCTGGTATTCCTTACTTGGATGATGAGTAAGAGAGTGTGCTTCTGTAACATTCCGTTGGTCTGTCTTCATTACTGGGACTGAGAACGTGTTCTTCTGTAACATTCCGTCGGTCTGTCGTGATTCCATCGGCCTATATTCCTTACTGGGAGTGATAATGTGTTCTACTGTAACATTCCGTTGTTCCGTCGTGGTTACTTGGATGATGATTGGTGATGGTAACTGTTCTGGTCTTCCTTACTGGGATGATGAGTAAGAGCGTGTTCTTCTGTAACATTCCGTCGGTCTGTCTTCCTTACTGGGAGTGATAATGTGTTCTTCTGTAATATTCCGTCGTTCTGTCGTGGTTACTTGGATGATGACTGGTGATGGTAACTGATCTGGTCTTCCTTACTGGGATGATGACTAAGAGCGTGTACTTCTGTAACATTCAGTCGGTCTGTCTTCCTTACTGGGAGTGATAATGTGTTCTTCTGTAACATTCCGTCGTTCTGTCGTTCTGTCGTGGTTACTTGGATGATGATTGGTGATGGTAACTGTTCTGGTATTCCTTACTTGGATGATGAGTAAGAGCGTATTCTTCTGTAACATTTCGTTGGTCTGTCTTCTTTACTGGGAGTGATAACGTGTTCTTCTGTAACATTCTGTCGTTCTATCGTCTTTCCTGGGATGATGACTTGTGATGGTCACTGTTCTGATATTCCTTACTGGGATGATGAGTGAGAGCATGTTCTTCTGTAACATTCCGTCGGTCTGTCTTCCTTAGTGGGAGTGATGATGTGTTCTTCTGTAACATTCCGTCGTTCTGTCGTGGTAACTTGGATAATGATTGGTGATGGTAACTGTTCTGATATTCCTTACTTAGATGATGAGTAAGAGCGTATTCTTCTGTAACATTTCGTTGGTCTGTCTTCCTTACTGGGAGTGATAACGTGTTCTTCTGTAACATTCCGTCGTTCTATCGTCTTTCCTGGGATGATGACTTGTGACGGTCACTGTTCTGATACTCCTTTCTGGGATGATGAGTGAGAGCGTATTCTTCTGTAACATTTCGTTGGTCTGTCTTCCTTACTGGGAGTGATAATGTGTTCTTCTGTAACATTCCGTCGTTCTGTCGTGGTTACTTGGATGATGATTGGTGATGGTAACTGTTCTGGTATTCCTTACTTGGATGATGAGTAAGAGCATGCTCTTCTGTAACATTCCGTTGGTCTGTCTTCCTTACCGGGAGTGATAATGTGTTCTTCTGTAACATTCCGTCGTTCTGTCGTGGTTACTTGGATGATGATTGGTGATGGTAACTGTTCTGGTATTCCTTACTTGGATGATGAGTAAGAGAGTGTGCTTCTGTAACATTCCGTTGGTATGTCTTCCTTACTGGGAGTGAGAACGTGTTCTTCTGTAACATTCCGTCGGTCTGTCGTGATTCCGTCGGCCTATATTCCTTATTGGGAGTGATAATGTGTTCTTCTGTAACATTCCATCGTTCTGTCGTGGTTACTTGGATGATGATTGGTGATGGTTACTGTTCTGGTCTTCCTTACTGGGATGATGAGTAAGAGCGTGTTCTTCTGTAACATTCCGTCGGTCTGTCTTCCTTACTGGGAGTGATAATGTGTTCTTCTGTAACATTCCGTCGTTCTGTCGTGGTTACTTGGATGATGACTGGTGATGGTAACTGATCTGGTCTTCCTTACTGGGATGATGACTAAGAGCGTGTACTTCTGTAACATTCCGTCGGTCTGTCTTCCTTACTGGGAGTGATAATGTGTTCTTCTGTAACATTCCGTCGTTCTGTCGTGGTTAATTGGATGATGATTGGTGATGGTAACTGTTCTGGTATTCCTTACTTGGATGATGAGTAAGAGCGTATTCTTCTGTATCATTTTGTTGGTCTGTCTTCCTTACTGGGAGTGATAACGTGTTCTTCTGTAACATTCCGTCGTTCTGTCGTCTTTCCTGGGATGATGACTTGTGATGGTCACTGTTCTGATATTCCTTTCTGGGATGATGAGTGAGAGCGTGTTCTTCTGTAACATTCCGTCGGTCTGTCTTCCTTAGTGGGAGTGATAATGTGTTCTTCTGTAACATTCCGTCGTTCTGTCGTGGTTACTTGGATGATGATTGGTGATGGTAACTGTTCTGGTATTCCTTACTTGGATGATGGGTAAGAGCGTGTTCTTCTGTAACATTCCATTGGTCTGTCTTCCTTACTGGGAGTGATAATGTGTTCTTCTGTAACATTCCGTCGTCTTTACTGGGATGATGACTGATGATGGTTACTGTTCTGGTCTTCCTTACTTGGATGATAAGTAAGAGCGTGTTCTTCTGTAATACTCCGTCGGTCTGTCTTCCTTACTGGGAGTGATAACGTATTCTTTTGTAACATTACGTCGTTCTGCATCTTTTACTGGGGAGATGAATGATGATGGTTACTGTTCTGATATTCCATACTGGGGTGATGCGTGAGAGCGTGTTCTTCTGTAACATTCCGTCGGTCTGTCGTGGTTAATTGGATGATGATTGGTGATGGTAACTGTTCTGGTATTCCTTACTTGGATGATGAGTAAGAGCGTATTCTTCTGTCACATTTCGTTGGTCTGTCTTCCTTACTGGGAGTAATAACGTGTTCTTCTGTAACATTCCGTCATTCTATCGTCTTTCCTGGGATGATGACTTGTGATGGTCACTGTTCTGATACTCCTTTATGGGATGATGAGTGAGAGCGTGTTCTTCTGTAACATTCCGTTGGTCTGTCTTCCTTAGTGGGAGTGATAATGTGTTCTTCTGTAACATTCCGTCATTCTGTCGAGGTTACTTGGATGATGATTGGTGATGGTAACTGTTCTGGTATTCCTCACTTGGATGATGGGTAAGAGCGTGTTCTTCTGTAACATTCCATTGGTCTGTCTTCCTTACTGGGAGTGATAATGTGTTCTTCTGTAACATTCCGTCGTCTTTACTGGGATGATGACTGATGATGGTTACTGTTCTGGTCTTCCTTACTGGGATGATAAGTAAGTGCGTGTTCTTCTGTAATACTCCGTCGGTCTGTCTTCCTTACTGGGAGTGATAACGTATTCTTTTGTAACATTACGTCGTTCTGCATCTTTTACTGGGGAGATGAATGATGATGGTTACTGTTCTGATATTCCATACTGGGGTGATGCGTGAGAGCGTGTTCTTCTGTAACATTCCGTCGGTCTGTCGTGGTTAATTGGATAATGATTGGTGATGGTAACTGTTCTGGTATTCATTACTTGGATGATGAGTAAGAGCGTATTCTTCTGTCACATTTCGTTGGTCTGTCTTCCTTACTGGGAGTAATAACGTGTTCTTCTGTAACATTCCGTCGTTCTGTCGTGGTTACTTGGATGATGATTGGTGATGGTAACTGTTCTGGTATTCCTTACTTGAATGATGAGTAAGAGCGTGTTCTTCTGTAACATTCCGTTGGTCTGTCTTCCTTACTGGGAGTGATAATGTGTTCTTCTGTAACATTCCGTCGTTCTGTCGTGGTTACTTGGATGATGATTGGTGATGGTAACTGTTCTGGTATTCCTTACTTGGATGATGAGTAAGAGAGTGTGCTTCTGTAACATTCCGTTGGTCTGTCTTCATTACTGGGACTGAGAACGTGTTCTTCTGTAACATTCCGTCGGTCTGTCGTGATTCCATCGGCCTATATTCCTTACTGGGAGTGATAATGTGTTCTACTGTAACATTCCGTTGTTCCGTCGTGGTTACTTGGATGATGATTGGTGATGGTAACTGTTCTGGTCTTCCTTACTGGGATGATGAGTAAGAGCGTGTTCTTCTGTAACATTCCGTCGGTCTGTCTTCCTTACTGGGAGTGATAATGTGTTCTTCTGTAATATTCCGTCGTTCTGTCGTGGTTACTTGGATGATGACTGGTGATGGTAACTGATCTGGTCTTCCTTACTGGGATGATGACTAAGAGCGTGTACTTCTGTAACATTCAGTCGGTCTGTCTTCCTTACTGGGAGTGATAATGTGTTCTTCTGTAACATTCCGTCGTTCTGTCGTTCTGTCGTGGTTACTTGGATGATGATTGGTGATGGTAACTGTTCTGGTATTCCTTACTTGGATGATGAGTAAGAGCGTATTCTTCTGTAACATTTCGTTGGTCTGTCTTCTTTACTGGGAGTGATAACGTGTTCTTCTGTAACATTCTGTCGTTCTATCGTCTTTCCTGGGATGATGACTTGTGATGGTCACTGTTCTGATACTCCTTTCTGGGATGATGAGTGAGAGCGTATTCTTCTGTAACATTTCGTTGGTCTGTCTTCCTTACTGGGAGTGATAACGTGTTCTTCTGCAACATTCCGTCGTTCTATCGTCTTTCCTGGGATTATGACTTGTGATGGTCACTGTTCTGATACTCCTTTATGGGATGATGAGTGAGAGCGTGTTCTTCTGTAACATTCCGTTGGTCTGTCTTCCTTAGTGGGAGTGATAATGTGTTCTTCTGTAACATTCCGTCATTCTGTCGAGGTTACTTGGATGATGATTGGTGATGGTAACTGTTCTGGTATTCCTCACTTGGATGATGGGTAAGAGCGTGTTCTTCTGTAACATTCCATTGGTCTGTCTTCCTTACTGGGAGTGATAATGTGTTCTTCTGTAACATTCCGTCGTCTTTACTGGGATGATGACTGATGATGGTTACTGTTCTGGTCTTCCTTACTGGGATGATAAGTAAGTGCGTGTTCTTCTGTAATACTCCGTCGGTCTGTCTTCCTTACTGGGAGTGATAACGTATTCTTTTGTAACATTACGTCGTTCTGCATCTTTTACTGGGGAGATGAATGATGATGGTTACTGTTCTGATATTCCATACTGGGGTGATGCGTGAGAGCGTGTTCTTCTGTAACATTCCGTCGGTCTGTCGTGGTTAATTGGATAATGATTGGTGATGGTAACTGTTCTGGTATTCATTACTTGGATGATGAGTAAGAGCGTATTCTTCTGTCACATTTCGTTGGTCTGTCTTCCTTACTGGGAGTAATAACGTGTTCTTCTGTAACATTCCGTCGTTCTGTCGTGGTTACTTGGATGATGATTGGTGATGGTAACTGTTCTGGTATTCCTTACTTGAATGATGAGTAAGAGCGTGTTCTTCTGTAACATTCCGTTGGTCTGTCTTCCTTACTGGGAGTGATAATGTGTTCTTCTGTAACATTCCGTCGTTCTGTCGTGGTTACTTGGATGATGATTGGTGATGGTAACTGTTCTGGTATTCCTTACTTGGATGATGAGTAAGAGAGTGTGCTTCTGTAACATTCCGTTGGTCTGTCTTCATTACTGGGACTGAGAACGTGTTCTTCTGTAACATTCCGTCGGTCTGTCGTGATTCCATCGGCCTATATTCCTTACTGGGAGTGATAATGTGTTCTACTGTAACATTCCGTTGTTCCGTCGTGGTTACTTGGATGATGATTGGTGATGGTAACTGTTCTGGTCTTCCTTACTGGGATGATGAGTAAGAGCGTGTTCTTCTGTAACATTCCGTCGGTCTGTCTTCCTTACTGGGAGTGATAATGTGTTCTTCTGTAATATTCCGTCGTTCTGTCGTGGTTACTTGGATGATGACTGGTGATGGTAACTGATCTGGTCTTCCTTACTGGGATGATGACTAAGAGCGTGTACTTCTGTAACATTCAGTCGGTCTGTCTTCCTTACTGGGAGTGATAATGTGTTCTTCTGTAACATTCCGTCGTTCTGTCGTTCTGTCGTGGTTACTTGGATGATGATTGGTGATGGTAACTGTTCTGGTATTCCTTACTTGGATGATGAGTAAGAGCGTATTCTTCTGTAACATTTCGTTGGTCTGTCTTCTTTACTGGGAGTGATAACGTGTTCTTCTGTAACATTCTGTCGTTCTATCGTCTTTCCTGGGATGATGACTTGTGATGGTCACTGTTCTGATACTCCTTTCTGGGATGATGAGTGAGAGCGTATTCTTCTGTAACATTTCGTTGGTCTGTCTTCCTTACTGGGAGTGATAACGTGTTCTTCTGCAACATTCCGTCGTTCTATCGTCTTTCCTGGGATTATGACTTGTGATGGTCACTGTTCTGATATTCCTTACTGGGATGATGAGTGAGAGCGTGTTCTTCTGTAACATTCCGTCGGTCTGTCTTCCTTAGTGGGAGTGATAATGTGTTCTTCTGTAACATTCAGTCGTTCTGTCGTGGTTACTTGAATGATGACTGGTGATGGTAACTGATCTGGTCTTCCTTACTGGGATGATGACTAAGAGCATGTACTTCTGTAACATTCCGTCGGTCTGTCTTCCTTACTGGGAGTGATAATGTGTTCTTCTGTAACATTCTGTCGTTCTGTCGTCTTTCCTGGGATGATGACTTGTGATGGTCACTGTTCTGATACTCCTTTCTGGGATGATGAGTGAGAGCGTATTCTTCTGTAACATTTCGTTGGTCTGTCTTCCTTACTGGGAGTGATAATGTGTTCTTCTGTTACATTCCGTCGTTCTATCGTCTTTCCTGGGATGATGACTTGTGATGGTCACTGTTCTGATACTCCTTTCTGGGATGATGAGTGAGAGCGTATTCTTCTGTAACATTTCGTTGGTCTGTCTTCCTTACTGGGAGTGATAATGTGTTCTTCTGTAACATTCCGTCGTTCTGTCGTGGTTACTTGGATGATGACTGGTGATGGTAACTGATCTGGTCTTCCTTACTGGGATGATGACTAAGAGCGTGTACTTCTGTAACATTCCGTCGGTCTGTCTTCCTTACTGGGAGTGATAATGTGTTCTTCTGTAACATTCCGTCGTTCTGTCGTGGTTAATTGAATGATGATTGGTGATGGTAACTGTTCTGGTATTCCTTACTTGGATGATGAGTAAGAGCGTATTCTTCTGTAACCTTTCGTCGGTCTTTCTTCCTTACTGGGAGTGATAATGTGTTCTTCTGTAACATTCCGTCGTTCTATCGTCTTTCCTGGGATGATGACTTGTGATGGTCACTGTTCTGATATTCCTTTCTGGGATGATGAGTGAGAGCGTGTTCTTCTGTAACATTCAGTCGGTCTGTCTTCCTTAGTGGGAGTGATAATGTGTTCTTCTGTAACATTCCTTCAATCTGTCGTGGTTACTTGGATGATGATTGGTGATGGTAACTGTTCTGGTGTTCCTTACTTGGATGATGAGTAAGAGCGTGTTCTTCTGTAACATTCCGTTGGTCTGTCTTCCTTCCTGGGAGTGATAATGTGTTCTTCTGTAACATTCCTTCGTCTTTACTGGGATGATGACTGATGATGGTTACTGTTCTGGTCTTCCTTACTGGGATGATAAGTAAGAGCGTGTTCTTCTGTAATATTCCGTCAGTCTGTTTTCCTTACTGGGAGTGATAACGTATTCTTCTGTAACATTCCGTCGTTCTGCATATTTACTGTGGAGATGAATGATGATGGTCACTGTTCTGATTTTCCATACTGGGATGATGAGTGAGAGCGTGTTCTTCTGTAACATTCCGTCGGTCTGTCTTCCTTAGTGTGAGTGATAATGTGTTCTTCTGTAACATTCAGTCGTTCTGTCGTGGTTACTTGGAGGATGACTGGTGATGGTAATTGTTCTGGTCTTCCTTACTGGGATGATGAGTAAGAGCGTGTTCTTCTGTATCATTCCGTCGGTCTGTCTTCCTTACTGGGAGTGATAACGTGTTCTTCTGTAACATTCCATCGTTCTGCATCTTTACTTGGATGATGACTGGTGATGATAACTGTTCTAGTCTTCCTTACTGGGATGATGAGTGAGAACGTGTTCTTCTGTAACATTTCATCAGTCTGTCTTACTTACTGGGAGTGATAATGTGTTCTTCTGTAACATTCCGTCGGTCTGTCATCCTTAGTGGGAGTGATAATATGTTCTTCTGTAACATTCCTTCGTTCTGTCGTGGTTGCTTGGATGATGATTGGTGATGGTAACTGTTCTGGTATTCCTTACTTGGATGATGAGTAAGAGCGTGTTCTTCTGTCACATTCAGTTGGTCTGTCTTCCCTGCTGGGAGTGATAATGTGTCCTTCTGTAACATTCCGTTGTTCTGCATCTTTACTGGTGTGATGAATGATGATGGTCTCTCTTCTGGTCTTTCTTACTGGGATGATGAGTGAGAACGTGTTCTTCTGTAACATTTCATCAGTCTGTCTTACATACTGGGAGTGATAATGTGTTCTTCTGTAACATTCCGTCGGTCTGTCATCCTTACTGGGAGTGATAATGTGTTCTTCTGTAACATTCCGTCGTTCTGTCGTGGTTACTTGGATGATGTCTGGTGATGGTAACTAGTGATGAGCGAGCGTGCTCGGCCGATGCTCGGATCGGCTCGAGCATCGCTCTGCTCGGCACATGGCGGTACTCGTCGAGTACCGCCATGTGCTCTCCCGCCATGTTCGGGTGGCGGGGATCTGTGCCGGAAGAGGCACAGATCACAAGACGCTCCGCTGGACCACCAGGGACTGGAGGTACGGGGGCATTGCGGAGATGAAGGGGGCATTGCGGAGATGAAGGGGGACATTGTGGAAGAGGGGCATAGACTCTATGCCCCTCTTCCACAATGTCCCCCTTCATCTCCGCTATGCCCGTCTTCCACAATGTGCCCCTTCATCTCCGCTATGCCCCTCTTCCACAATGTGCCCCTTCATCTCCGCTATGCCCCTCTTCCACAATGTCCCCCTTCATCTCCTCTATGGCATAGAGGAGATGAAGGGGGACATTGTGGAAGAGGGGCATAGCGGAGATGAGGGGGCACATTGTGGAAGAGGGGCATAGCGGAGATGAAGGGGCACATTGTGGAAGACGGGCATAGCGGAGCTGAAGGGGGACATTGCGGAGCTGAAGGGGGCATTCGGAGATGAAGGGGGCATAGCGGAGATGAAGGGGGCATTGACCAGGCACCCTCCCCTCATCAGAGCAGGGGGTGCCTGGTGTCGCCCCATTCATTCCAATGGGGCTCGGGTGCTCGGCCGAGCACTCGAGCCTCAGGGGGTGCTCGGTCAGAGCACCCGAGCACCCGAGCATCGGGGTGCTCGCTCAACACTAATGGTAACTGTTCTGATCTTCCTTACTTGAATGATCAGTAAGAGTGTGTTTTTCTGTAACATTTCGTTGGTCTGTCTTCCTTACTGGGAGTGATAACGTGTTCTTCTGTAACATTCCGTTGTTGTATCGTCTTTCCTGGGATGATGACTTGTAATGTTCACTGTTCTGATATTCCTTACTGGGATGATGAGTGAGAGCGTGTTCTTCTGTAACATTCCGTTGGTCTGTCTTCCTTACTGGGAGTGATAATGTGTTCTTCTGTAACATACCGTCGTTCTGTCGTGGTTACTTGGATGATGATTGGTGATGGTAACTGTTCTGGTATTCCTTAGTTGGATGATGAGTAAGAGCGTGTTCTTCTGTAACATTCCGTTGGTCTGTCTTCCTTACTGGGAGTGATTATGTGTTCTTCTGTAACATTCCGTCGTTCTGTCGTCTTTACTGGGATGATGACTGATGATGGTTACTGTTCTGGTCTTCCTTACTGGGATGATAAGTAACAGCGTGTTCTTCTGTAATATTCTGTCGGTCTGTCTTCCTTACTGGGAGTGATAACGTATTCTTCTGTAACATTACGTCGTTCTGCATCTTTTACTGGGTAGATGAATGATGATGGTTACTGTTCTGATATTCCATACTGGGGTGATGCGTGAGAGCGTGTTCTTCTGTAACATTCCGTCGGTCTGTCTTCCTTAGTGGGAGTGATAATGTGTTCTTCTGTAACATTCAGTCATTCTCTCGTGGTTACTTGGAGGATGACTGGTGATGGTAACTGTTCTGGTCTTCCTTACTGGGATGATGAGTAAGAGCGTGTTCTTCTGTAACATTCCGTCAGTCTGTCTTCCATACTGGGAGTGATAACGTGTTCTTCTGTAACATTCCATCGTTCTGCATCTTTAGTTGGGTGATGACTGGTGATGATAACTGTTCTGGTCTTCCTTACTGGGATGATGAGTGAGAACGTGTTATTCTGTAACATTTCGTCAGTCTGTCTTACTTACTGGGAGTGATAATGGGTTCTTCTGTAACATTCCGTCGGTCTGTCATCCTTACTTGGAGTGATAATGTGTTCTTCTGTAACATTCCGTCGTTCTGTCGTGGTTACTTGGATTATGATTGGTGATGGTAACTGTTCTAGTATTCCTTACTTGGATTATGAGTAAGAGCGTATTCTTCTGTCACATTTCGTTGGTCTGTCTTCCTTACTGGGAGTGATAACGTGTTCTTCTGTAACATTCCATCGTTCTGCATCTTTACTTGGATGATGACTGGTGATGATAACTGTTCTGGTCTTCCTTACTGGGATGATGAGTGAGAACGTGTTCTTCTGTAACATTTCATCAGTCTGTCTTACTTACTGGGAGTGATAATGTGTTCTTCTGTAACATTCCGTCGGTCTGTCATCCTTAGTGGGAGTGATAATATGTTCTTCTGTAACATTCCTTCGTTCTGTCGTGGTTGCTTGGATGATGATTGGTGATGGTAACTGTTCTGGTATTCCTTACTTGGATGATGAGTAAGAGCGTGTTCTTCTGTCACATTCAGTTGGTCTGTCTTCCCTGCTGGGAGTGATAATGTGTCCTTCTGTAACATTCCGTTGTTCTGCATCTTTACTGGTGTGATGAATGATGATGGTCTCTCTTCTGGTCTTTCTTACTGGGATGATGAGTGAGAACGTGTTCTTCTGTAACATTTCATCAGTCTGTCTTACATACTGGGAGTGATAATGTGTTCTTCTGTAACATTCCGTCGGTCTGTCATCCTTACTGGGAGTGATAATGTGTTCTTCTGTAACATTCCGTCGTTCTGTCGTGGTTACTTGGATGATGTCTGGTGATGGTAACTGTTCTGATCTTCCTTACTTGAATGATCAGTAAGAGCGTGTTCTTCTGTAACATTTCGTTGGTCTGTCTTCCTTACTGGGAGTGATAACGTGTTCTTCTGTAACATTCCGTCGTTGTATCGCCTTTCCTGGGATGATGACTTGTAATGTTCACTGTTCTGATATTCCTTACTGGGATGATGAGTGAGAGCGTGTTCTTCTGTAACATTCCGTTGGTCTGTCTTCCTTAGTGGGAGTGATAATGTGTTCTTCTGTAACATTCCGTTGTTCTGTCGTGGTTACTTGGATGATGATTGGTGATGGTAACTGTTCTGTTATTCCTTAGTTGGATGATGAGTAAGAGCGTGTTCTTCTGTAACATTCCGTTGGTCTGTCTTCCTTACTGGAAGTGATTATGTGTTCTTCTGTAACATTCCGTCGTTCTGTCGTCTTTACTGGGATGATGACTGATGATGGTTACTGTTCTGGTCTTCCTTACTGGGATGATAAGTAACAGCGTGTTCTTCTGTAATATTCTGTCGGTCTGTCTTCCTTACTGGGAGTGATAACGTATTCTTCTGTAACATTACGTCGTTCTGCATCTTTTACTGGGTAGATGAATGATGATGGTTACTGTTCTGATATTCCATACTGGGGTGATGAGTGAGAGCGTGTACTTCTGTAACATTCCGTCGGTCTGTCTTCCTTAGTGGGAGTGATAATGTGTTCTTCTGTAACATTCCGTCGTTCTGTCGTGGTTACTTGGATGATGATTGGTGATGGTAACTGTTCTGGTCTTCCTTACTGGGATGATGAGTAAGAGCGTGTTCTTCTGTAACATTCTGTCTGTCTGTCTTCCATACTGGGAGTGATAACGTGTTCTTCTGTAACATTCCATCGTTCTGCATCTTTACTTGGGTGATGACTGGTGATGATAACTGTTCTGGTCTTCCTTACTGGGATGATGAGTGAGAACGTGTTCTTCTGTAACATTTCGTCAGTCTGTCTTACTTACTGGGAGTGATAATGGGTTCTTCTGTAACATTCCGTCGGTCTGTCATCCTTACTTGGAGTGATAATGTGTTCTTCTGTAACATTCCGTCATTCTGTCGTGGTTACTTGGATGATGATTGGTGATGGTAACTGTTCTGGTATTCCTTACTTGGATGATGAGTAAGAGCGTGTTCTTCTGTAACATTCCGTTGGTCTGTCTTCGCTACTGGGAGTGATAATGTGTTCTTCTGTAACATTCTGTCGTTCTGCATCTTTACTGGGGTGATGAATGATGATGGTCTCTGTTCTGGTCTTTCTTACTGGGATGATGAGTGAGAACGTGTTCTTCAGTAACATTCCGTCGGTCTGTCTTCCTTACTGGGAGTAATAAAGTGTTTTTCTGTAATATTCCGTCGTTCTGTCGTGGTTACTTGGATGATGTCTGGTGATGGTAACTGTTCTGATCTTCCTTACTTGAATGATCAGTAAGAGCGTTTTCTTCTGTAACATTTCGTTGGTCTGTCTTCCTTACTGGGATCGATAACGTGTTCTTCTGCAACATTCCGTCGTTCTATCGTCTTTCCTGGGATGATGACTTGTGATGGTCACTGTTCTGATATTCCTTACTGGGATGATGAGTGAGAGCGTGTTCTTCTGTAACATTCCGTCGGTCTGTCTTCCTTAGTGGGAGTGATAATGTGTTCTTCTGTAACATTCCGTCGTTCTGTCGTGCTTACTTGGATGATGATTGGTAATGGTAACTGTTCTGGTATTCCTTACTTGGATGATGAGTAAGAGCATGTTCTTCTGTAACATTCCGTTGGTCTGTGTTCCTTACTAGGAGTGATAATGTGTTCTTCTGTAACATTCCGTCGTTCTGTCGTCTTTTCTGGGATGATGACTGATGATGGTTACTGTTCTGGTCTTCCTCACTGGGATGATAAGTAAGAGCGTGTTCTTCTTTAATATTCCGTCAGTCTGTCTTCCTTACTGGGAGTGATAACGTATTCTTCTGTAACATTCCGTTGTTCTGCATCTTTACTAGGGAGATGAATGATGATGGTCACTGTTCTGATATTCCATACTGGGATGATGAGTGAGAGCATGTTCTTCTGTAACATTCCGTCGGTCTGTCTTCCTTAGTGGGAGTGATAATGTGTTCTTCTGTAATATTCAGTCGTTCTGTCTTGGTTACTTGGAGGATGACTGGTGATGGTAACTGTTCTGGTCTTCCTTACTGGGATGATGAGTAAGAGCGTGTTCTTCTGTAACATTCCGTCGGTCTGTTTTCCTTACTGGGAGTGATAGCGTGTTCTTCTGTAACATTCCATCGTTTTGCATCTTTCTTATATGATGACTGGTGATGATAACTGTTCTGGTCTTCCTTCCTGGGATGATGAGTGAGAACGTGTTCTTCTGTAACATTCCGTTGGTCTGTCTTCCTTACTGGGAGTGATAATGTGTTCTTCTGTAACATTCCATCGTTCTGTCGTGGTTACTTGGATGATGACTGGTGATGGTAACTGATCTGGTCTTCCTTACTGGGATGATGACTAAGAGCGTGTACTTCTGTAACATTCTGTCGGTCTGTCTTCCTTACTGGGAGTGATAAAGAGTTTTTCTGTAACATTCCGTCGTTCTGTCGTGGTTACTTGGATGATGTTTGGTGATGGTAACTGTTCTGATGTTCGTTACTTGAATGATCAGTAAGAGTGTGTTCTTCTGTAATATTTCGTTGGTCTGTCTTCCTTACTGGGTGTGATAACGTGTTCTTCTGTAACATTCCATCGTTCTGCGTCTTTATTTGGATGATGATTGCTGATGGTAACTGTTCTGGTATTCCTTACTTGTATGATGAGTAAGAGCGTGTTCTTCTGTAACATTCCATTGGTCTGTCTTCCTTACTGGGAGTGATAATGTGTTTTTCTGTAACATTCCGTCGTCTTTACTGGGATGAAGACTGATGATGGTTACTGTTTGGGTCTTCCTTACTGGGATGATAAGTAAGAGCGTGTTCTTCTGTAATATTCTGTCGGTCTGTCTTCCTTACTGGGAGTGATAACGTATTCTTCTGTAACATTACGATGTTCTGCATCTTTTACTGGGGAGATGAATGATGATGGTCACTGTTCTGATATTCCATACTGGGTTGATGAGTGAGAGCGTGTTCTTCTGTAACATTCCGTCATTCTATCATCTTTCCTGGGGTGATGACTTGTGATGGTCACTGTTCTGATATTCCTTATTGGGATGATGAGTGAGAACATGTTCTTCTGTAACATTCCGTCGGTCTGTCTTCCTTAGTGGGAGTGATAATGTGTTCTTCTGTAACATTCCGTCGTTCTGTCGTGGTTACTTGGATGATGACTGGTGATGGTTACTGATCTGGTCTTCCTTACTGGGATGATGACTAAGAGCGTGTACTTCTGTAACATTCCGTCGGTCTGTCTTCCTTACTGGGAGTGATAATGTGTTATTCTGTAACATTCCGTCGTTCTGTCTTCCTTAGTGGGAGTGATAATGTGTCTTCTGTAACATTCTGTCCTTCTGTCGTGGTTACTTGGATGATGATTGGTGATGGTAACTGTTCTGGTATTCCTTACTTGGATGATGAGTAAGAGCGTGTTCTTCTATAACATTCCATCGTTCTGTCTTGTTTACTGGGATGATGACTGATGATGGTTACTGTTCTGGTCTTCCTTACTTGGATGATAAGTAAGAGCGTGTTCTTCTGTAACATTCCGTCGGTCTGTCTTCCTTACTGGGAGTGATAACGTATTCTTCTGTAACATTCCGTCATTCTGCATCTTTATTGGGGTGATGAATGATGATGGTTACTGTTCTGGTCTTTCTTATTGGGATGATGAGTGAGAACATGTTCTTCAGTAACATTCCGTCGGTCTGTCTTCCTTACTGGGAGTGATAATGTGTTTTTCTGTAATATTCCGTTGTTCTGTCGTGGATACTTGGATGATGTTTGGTGATGGTAACTGTTCTGATCTTCCTTACTTGAATGATCAGTAAGAGCGTTTTCTTCTGTAACATTCTGTCAGTCTGTCTTCCTTACTTGGAGTGATAACGTGTTCTTCTGTAACATTCTGTCGTTCTGTTGTCTTTACTGGAACGATGACTTGTGATGGTCACTGTTCTGATATTCCTTACTGCGATGATGAGTGAGAGCATGTTCTTCTGTAAGATTCCTTCGGTCTGTCTTCCTTAGTGGGAGTGATAATGTGTTCTTCTGTAACTTTCCGTTGTTCTGTCATGGTTACTTGGATGATGACTGGTGATGGTTACTGTTCTGGTCTTCCTTACTGGGATGATGAGTAAGAGTGTTTTCTTCTGTAACATTCCGTCGGTCTGTCTTCCCTACTGGGAGTGATAACGTGTTCTTCTGTTACATTCCGTCGTTCTGTTGTCTTTACTGGGATGATAACTGGTGATGGTCACTGTTCTGGTATTCCTTACTGGGATGATGAGAGAGAGCGTGTTCTTCTGTAACATTCCATCGGTCTGTCTTCCTTAGTGGGAGTGATAATGTGTTCTTCTGTAACATTCCTTCGTTCTGTCGTCTTTACTGGGATGATGACTGGTGATGGTCACTATTCTGATCTTCTTTATTGGGATTATGAGTGACTGCGTGTTCTTCTGTAACATTCCGTCGGTCTGTCTTCCTTACTGGGAGTGATAACGTGTTCTTCTGTAACATTTTGTCGTTGTGTCGTCTTTACTGGGATGTTGACTTGTGATGGTGACTGTTCTGATATTGCTTACTGGGATGATGAGTGAGAGCGTGTTCTTCTGTAACATTCCGTCAGTCTGTCTTCCTTAGTGGGAGTGATAATGTGTTCTTCTGTAACATTCAGTCGTTCTGTCGTGGTTACTTGGTTGATGACTGGTAATGGTAACTGTTCTGGTCTTCCTTACTGGGATGATGAGTAAGAGCGTGTTCTTCTGTAACATTCCGTCGGTCTGTCTTCCTTACTGGGAGTGATAATGTGTTCTTCTGTAACATTCTGTCGTTCTGTCGTGGTTACCTGGATGATTATTGGTGATGGTAACTGTTCTGGTATTCCTTACTTGGATGATGAGTAAGAGCGTATTCTTCTGTAACATTCCGTCGGTCTGTCGTGATTACTTGTATGATGACTGGTGATGGTAACTGTTCTGGTCTTCCTTACTGGGATGATGACTGAGAACGTGTTCTTCTGTAACATTCCGTCGGTCTGTCATCCTTACTGGGAGTGATAATATGTTCTTCTGTAACATTCCGTCGTTCTGTCGTGGTTACTTGGATGATGATTGGTGTTGATAAATGTTGTGGTATACCTTACTTGGATGATGAGTAAGAGCATGTTCTTCTGTAACATTCCGTTGGTCTGTCTTCCTTACTGGGAGTGATAATGTGTTCTTCTATATCATTCCGTCGTTCTGCATCTTTACTGGTGTGATGAATGATGATGGTCACTGTTCTGGTCTTTCTTACTGGGATGATGAGTGAGAACGTGTTCTTCTGTAACATTCCGTCGGTCTGTCGTGATTACTTGGATGATGACTGTTGATGGTAACTGTTCTGGTCTTCATTACTGGGATGATGAGTGAGAACGTGTTCTTCTGTAACATTCTGTCGGTCTGTCATCCTTACTGGGAGTGATAATATGTTTTTCTGTAACATTCTGTCGTGGTTACTTGCATGATGTCTGGTGATGGTAAATCTTCTGATCTTCGTTACTTGAATGATCAGTAAGAGTGTGTTCTTCTGTAACATTTCGTTAGTCTCTCTTCCTTACTGGAAGTGATAACGTGTTCTTCTGTAACATTCCGTCGTTCTGTCGTCTTTCCTGGGATGATGACTTGTGATGGTCACTGTTCTGATATTCCTTACTGGGATGATGAGTGAGAGCGTTTTCTTCTGTCACATTCCGTCGGCCTGTCTTCCTTAGTGGGAGTGATAATGTGTACTTCTGTAACATTTCGTTGTTCTGTCTTCCTTAGTGGTAGTGTTAATGTGTTCTTCTGTAACATTCTGTCGGTCTGTCATCCTTACTGGGATGATGACTGGTGATGGTCACTGTTCTGATCTTCCTTACTGGGATGATGAGTGAGTGCGTGTTCTTCTATAACATTCCTTCGGTCTGTCGGTCTGTCGTCCTTACTGGAATGATGTCTGGTGATGGTCACTGTTCTGATCTTCCTTACTGGAAGGATGAGTGATAGCGTTTTCTTCTTTAACATTCCGTATGTCTGTCTTCCTTACTTAGATGATGACTGGTGTTGGTCAATGTTCTCTGTCTTTCTTACTAAGAGGATGAGTGATAGGATGTTTTTTGTAACATTCCGTCAGTCTGTCTTCATCAGGGATGATGACTGGTGATGGTCGCTTTTCTCCGTCTTACTTACTGGGAGGATGAGTTATAGTGTGCTCTTTTGTTATATGCCATTGGTCTGTCTTCCTTACTGATAGTGTTATTGTGTTCTTCTGTAACATTCTATTGGTCTGTCGTCCTTACTGGGATGATGACTGGTGATGGACACTGTTCTGGTCTTCCTTAGTGGGATGATGAGTGATAGCATGTTCTTCTGTAACATTCTGTCGGTCTGTCTTACTTATTGGGATGATGACTGGCGATGGTCGCTATACCCCGTCTTCCTTGCTGGGAGGATGAGTTATAGCACATTCATCTATAACATGCCGTTGGTCTGTCTTCCTTACGGGGATGATGACTGGTGATGGTCTTTTTTCTCCGTCTTACTTACTGGGACCATGAGTGATAGAGTGTTCTTGTAATTGCGGCATTAGCGAGAAACAGTCCTTTCTAGGCAGACAGGCAGCTGGGAACAGAGCAGACATCTTGCATGCTCCTATGTGCTCTGCATTTTGGGGAGTGAATGGAGAGAAGCTGGCAGTATGTCATATTTAAATGCTGCAGCTTTTCTTTTGCAGTTCTGCCAGATTATCTACTTTAACATCTAAAATACTTGTTGCACACAGTGAAGGTGGCTATGGATGGACGTTACCATTGTGCAGTAAACAGAAGTACAGACTTCCGGGGCTGAACAGCTTGCCCTTTCGCCTCTGAGCCTCCCTGTGTTACAGTGACAATCTCTGTTATGGGGGGGGGGGTGCTGTACAATGGCTTGAGGGGGCTGTTTTAGTTTACTAAAGCTTGGCATGGAGACTTGTAATTTATGGCATATTATTCCTTCATGCATCGGAAGATAGGAGCCATCTGAAGAGGAGACGGCAGAGCTGGGGCAGTGCTGTGCTATTTGGTTAGTGTTCATTAACCCTTTATGGCCCAGATGTGTGTGTGTACAACCCTCTGGTCCTAAAGGGTTAAGACATATAACAATTCATTGCAGGGGAAAGTTCTGAAATATTTACTATATATTTGACTGCATTTATATATGAATATAAATGTCTGCAATCTTGTGTACGTGTGTGTGTTAGAGAGGCCCCCAATGCCTTCAGCTGGTTAAAAGACCAATTTAAAGGGATAGTAATACTTAAAATGTAAAAAAAAATATGTTGTAGGGTTTATCCCCCTGAGTAAAACAAGAG
The DNA here is from genome assembly GCA_037306005.1 of Rhinophrynus dorsalis. Classification (NCBI taxonomy): domain Eukaryota; kingdom Metazoa; phylum Chordata; class Amphibia; order Anura; family Rhinophrynidae; genus Rhinophrynus; species Rhinophrynus dorsalis. Next base: position 24,329,506 of record CM074721.1, on the reverse strand, counting down.
TACCCACACTGCTGAAAGGTGTTTCATTCAGAAGTTATTAATTTTCAAATTTGAATTTTTTAGGTTCAATATCAAAGTGGCCTGAAATTGTACAGTGGAGCTGTTGCTACACAATCCTATGGACAGCTCTGGTCCCGGGACCATAAATCTCCTTAGGATCTGACCTGCCAGATAAAGCTGCATAATGAACCCTTTGGGTGCCAGAGGGGTGGCTTGATGATGATTGCTAGTGTAGCTGTACTCTGTCCCCGTTCCTTACTGTGATGATTGATGATGGACACGGTTTTCTGCCACTGTCTTCCTTAATGTGGAGATGGATGATGGCCTCGGTCTTCCTAAATGTGATGACTCAGTGATGAGTGTGTTCTGCTAAATTCCATCGGTCACTGTTGTCTGCCTATGTCTTCCTTACAGTGATGTCATAGTATGTTCTGTAAAATTCCGTCGGTCACTGTTGTCTGCCTATGTCTTCCTTATTGTCATGTCATAGTGTGTTCTGTAAAATTCCGTCGGTCACTGTTGTCTGCCTATGTCTTCCTTATTGTGATGTCATAGTGTGTTCTGTAACATTCTGTTGGTCACTGCTGTCTGCCTATGTCTTCCTTACTGTTATGATATAACTAGTGTAAAAGCCCATGTACACGGGCCAAAGTGCGTAAAGAAAGACATTTATTAATTTATATATTAGTATATTATGTGGTATATTTTAATGTAATTTATGTTAATAGAAAAACATTTTTTTCTCAAAATAAAGAATTAAAAATATAAACATTAAAGTAGACATGAGATCATTCATAATATAAGTAAATTAAAGTAAAATAAAGTTTAAAACTTACATGAAGAATCCTATATAATAAAAGGCCAGATGTATGTTTGTCAGAAGCCGTCATGCTCAGTAGAGACTGCCCAAAAACACAGAATGCTGGGAGGTGCGTTCGGCCAGTCTCTACTGCGCAAGACTGCATCGGACAAACATACTGCGCATTACTGGCTGACTAACCCAGCCCTGCAGAGCATTCCTCCACTCTCACCCAGCCCCACAGAGCATTCCTCCACTCTCACACAGCCCCACAGAGCATTCCTCCACACTCACTCAACCCTGCAAAGCATTCATCCACCGTCACCCAGCCCTGCAGAGCATTCCACTAGCCTCACCCAGCCCTGCAGACCTTTCCTCCACCCTCACCCAGCGCTGCAGAGCATTCCTCAACCCTCACCCAGCTCTGCAGAGCATTCCACTAGCCTCACCCAGCCCTGCAGAGCATTCCTCCACCCTCACCCAGCTCTGCAGAGCATTCCACTAGCCTCACCCAGCCTTGCAGAGCATTCCACTAGCCTCACCCAGCCCTGCAGAGCTTTCCTCCACCCTCAACCAAAGCTGCAGAGCATTCCACTAGCCTCACCCAGCCCTGCAGAGCTTTTCCCCCACACTCACCCAGCCTCGCAGTGCATTCCTGCACTCTCACCCGGCCCTGCAGAGCATTCCTGCACTCTCACCCTGCCCTGCAGAGGATTCCTACACTCTCACCAATCCCTGCAGAGGATTCCTACACTGTCACCAATCCCTGCAGAGCATTCCTGCACTCTCACCCAGCCCTGCAGAGTATAGCTCCAGCCTCACCCAGCCCTGCAGAGCATTCCTCCACACTCACACAGCCCCGCAGAGCATTCCTCCACACTCACTCAGCCCTGCAAAGCATTCATCCACCCTCACCCAGCCCTGCAGAGCATTCCACTAGACTCACCCAGCCTTGCAGAGCTTTCCTCCACCCTCACCCAGCCCTGCAGAGCATTTCTTAACCCTCACCCAGCTCTACAGAGCATTCCACTAGCCTCACCCAGCACTGCAGAGCTTTCCTCCACCCTCACCAAGCCCTGAAGAGCATTCCTCCACCCAAACCCAGCTCTGCAGAGTATTCCACTAGCCTCACCCAGCCCTGCAGAGTATTCCTGCACTCTCATACAGCCATGCAGAGTATTCCTCCACTCTTACCTGGCCCTGCAGAGCATTGCTCCATCCTCACCCGGCCATGAAGAGTATTGCTCCACCCTCACCCAGCCCTGCAGATCATTCCTCCACACTCACCCAGCCCTGCAGAGTATTCCTCCACCCTCACCCAGCCCTGCAGAGTATTTCTCCACCCTCACCCAGCCCCGCAGAGCATTCCTCCACCCTCACCCAGCTCTGCAGAGAATTGCACTAGCCTAACCCAGGTCTGCAAAACATTCCTCCACACTCACCCAGCTACGCAGAACATTCCTCCACCCTCATCCAGCTCCGCAGAGCATTCCACTAGCCTCACCCAGCCCTGCAGAGCATTCCTCTACCCTCACCCAGGTCTGGAGAGAATTGCATTAGCCTAACCCAGCTCCGCAAAACATTCCTCCATACTCACCCAGCTGCGCAGAACATTCCTCCACCCTCGCCCAGCTCCACAGAGCATTCCACTAGCCTCACCCAGCCCCGCAGAGCATTCCTCCCCCTCACCTAGCGCTGCAGAGCATTCCTCCAACCAGCCCTGCAGAGCATTCCTCTACCCTTACACAGCTCTGCAGAGAATTCCACTAGCCTCACCCAGCCCTGCAGAGCAGTCCTGAAGACTCACGCAGCCCCGCAGATCATTCCTCCATACTCACGCAGCCCCGCAGATCATTCCTCCACACTCATCCAGCCCCACAGAGCATTCCGCCACACTCAACCAGGCCTGCAGAGCATTCCTCCACACTCACCCAGCTCTGTAGAGAATTGCACTAGCCTCATCCAGCTCTGCAGAGCATTCCTCCACACTCACCCAGCCCTGCAGAGCATTCCCCCACCCTCATCCGGTCCTGCAGAGCATTCCTCCACCCTCACCCAGCTCTGCAGAGCATTCCTCTGCCCTCACCCAGCTCTGCAGAGAATTCCACTAGGCTCACCCAGCTCTGCAGAGTATTCCTCAACACTCACCCAGCCCCGCAGATCATTCCTTTACCCTCACCCAGCCCCGCAGATCATTCCTCCTCCCTCACCCAGCACTGCAGAGTATTGCTCCACCCTCACCAGGCCCTGCAGAGTATTGCTCCACTCACATCCAGCCCTGCAGCGCATTCCTCCACCCTCATCCAGTTCTGCAGAGAATTCCACCATCCTCACCCAGACCTGAATGGTGTGCTGCCGCAGCCCTGAATTCCAAAACGTGCCAGGACCGTCATAGGTCCTTATGTCAAGTTCGCCCATGACAGTCCTGGCACGTCATGGGTCCTTAAGGGGTGAAAACAAGTTCCAAGACCTTAGCCTGTGAATGAAGGGCGGAGGTAAAGCTTCAGGGAGGAAAGGAGTTAACAATTGTGAGGAGATATTGTGGGTTGGAGGGGAAAGTAGATCAGGGAGGAAAAGTGAAGTTGTTGTAAAGTAAAGGTGTAGTTCTACGGTATTACACATACCGCGCACATACTGCAGTATGTTTGTCCGGTGCAGTCATGCGCAGTAGAGACTGTCCGAATGCACCAGTATTCTGTTCTTTCGGGCAGTCTCTACTGAGCATGATGGGTGGAGGAATGCTCTGCAGTGCTGGGAGAAGGTGGAGGAAAGCTCTGCAGGGATGGGTGAGGATGGAGCAATGCTCTGCAGGGCAGGGTGAGGCTAGTGGAATGCTCTGCAGAGCTGGGTGAGGATGGAGGAACGCTCTGCTGGGTGAGTGGAGGAATGCTCTGCAGGGCTGGGTGAGGGTGGAGGAATGCTCTGCAGGGCTTGGTGATGATGGAGGAATGCACTGCATGGCTGAGTCGACTGTAAGAATGCTCTGCAGGGCTGGGCGAGGGTGGATCTCACTGAGGGGAGTACTCGGAAAAGTGGTAGGTCCTCTTTAATTTGTCCTTTTGGGACAAAGAGAAATAGCCATTGATTTACATAGGGGTTTCAAAAACTGAAATGCTAGAGAATTGCATTCAATGGGTTAAAAGTAATGTTTCATAATACAAGCAGCTCCAATTAATCTTCATAGTATTTGGGCCATGGAGAGTGTTATAGCAATACTGTCAGAGTTGTAGTTCAAGAGTAATTGAATGATAAAGTATCCCCCTTCCGCCCCTTTTACTGATGTAACACTGCTCACCTCAGAGTAGCAAGACTGTCCAGATGGATCGCAGAGAGGGACAATCTTCAAATAACATAAGGGAAAAACCTGAAATCCCTGTCAAGGGGGCAGGGTTTTCCTTATGTTCACAGTAAGAAGATTGTCCCTTGCTGTGAGCTGTCCGGTCAAGAGACCAGATTCTACATCTGAGGGGAGATGTCTTACACTAGGTAAAAGGGGAGGGAGGAGGATACTTTATCATTCAATTACTCTTGGACTACAACTCTGACAGTATTGAAATAGCATGGCCCAAATACTATGAAGATTAATCTAAGCTGCTGTTTTTGTGAAACATTACTATCCCTTTAACTACATATTTATGTGAGTTTTATTGCTGTGGAGCAATGTGATATACACTACTCATTCTGATCTCCAGAATCATGGGACGAATGGGTAGAAAAGAGGGACAGAGGGATTTGGATCTCAAAAAGGGACTGTCCCTCCTAAAGAGGGACACTTGGAAGGTATGCTGGCACAATCATATTTACAAAGATGTGAAATGCAGAGCTAAACTACAGATCAACAGCTTCAGAGGTCCAAAGTCCCAATTCATTTATATGGCATACTGCAGTATCTGCAACAACAACCATTAGGAAATTGGAGGCAGGCCGGGTTAATTGGAAAGGCTTGAGCGCTATGTTGGATGCAGCAATAGGTCAGCTTGACAAAAAACAAGGCAGGCACCCAGTCAATTTACTCTTAACAAGAAGCACAATGCCGAGACAGCGAATCTAAGAGTATCCGCAATGACATTTTGTAAAGTGGTATCTGAGTTCTGTCATCACTTTACTAACTCTTTGAGTGCAAGAGAGGCAGCTACTTTAATCATTTTAGGACCATAGGGGTATGCAATGTAATTCTTCACAACGGGATGCAGTCTTCTCTTTTCCTTAACCCTTGAGTGCCAGTAGGGTTGACACCTTTTCTTCAAAAAAATTCCGGCCATGGCATTCCCTCCGTAGACTTAACATTGGACACAAGCCAATTTTTTACCGGCCTGCCGGTAAAATATCGGCTGGGCGGCAACCCTAAGTGCCAGAGGGATACGGAATGCATTGCAAAGCAATGCATTCCGTATCCCTCTGGCACTCAAAGGGTTAAACAGTTAACGTGACAGTAAACCTCCATTTTGACTTTATTAGTGTTGAGCGAGCATGCTCGGCCGATGCTCGGATCGGCTCGAGCATCGCTCTGCTCGGCACATGGCGGTACTCGTACGAGTACCGCATGTGCTTGCCCGCCATGTTCGGGTCTCCTCCCCGCACGTTTTGCGGCTGCTGCGCAGCCAATAAACGTGCAGGGAGGCTCTGACATCGGTGTAATGCCAGCAGCCATGTTGGCTGCTGGCATTACACTGATTGGCTGGCCAGAACCCGTGGTCGGGTGCTGTATAGCACCTGACCATCGAGTTCGGCTCAGTCTGAGCCAGGGAGAGCTGAGGATAGGAAGGGAAAGGCAGTGTAGGGAGGAAAAAAACAAAAATTGTGAAAAAAAAGAACCAAAAGTCCTTTTTAGGACTACTGTGTGTGGGGGCAGCAGGTTATTTTGTGTGGGGGGAAAAAAACAAAAAAAAAAAAAAATATTCTGTTTAGTGTGAAAAGTTGCAGATTAGAGCACATTCTGTTTAGTGTGCACAGTTGCAGATTAGAGCACATTCTGTTTAGTGTGCAAAGTTGCAGATAAGAGCACATTCTGTTTAGTGTGCAAAGTTGCAGATTAGAGCACATTCTGTTTAGTGTGCAAAGTTGCAGATTAGAGCACATTCTGTTAAGTCTTCAAACTAAAATATCAAAGTCACATATTCCATTCAGTGTGCGTCGCCGCAGTTTAGCAGCACATTCTGTGTACTGTGCAGAGTTGCAGAATAGGAAGAAATACTGTTAAGTCTTCAAACTAAAATATCAAAGTCACATATTCCATTCAGTGTGCTTCGCCGCAGTTTAGCAGCACATTCTGTGTACTGTGCAGAGTTGCAGAATAGGAAGAAATACTGTTAAGTCTTCAAACTAAAATATCAAAGTCACATATTCCATTCAGTGTGCTTCGCCGCAGTTTAGCAGCACATTCTGTGTACTGTGCAGAGTTGCAGAATAGGAAGAAATACTGTTAAGTTTTCAAACTCAAATATTAAAGTCACATATTCCATTCAGTGTGTTTCACCGCCGTTTAGCAGCCTATTCTGTGTACTCTGCACAGTTGCAGAATAGTAAGAAATACTGTTAAGTTTTCAAACTCAAATATTAAAGTCACATATTCCATTCAGTGTGTTTCACCGCCGTTTAGCAGCCTATTCTGTGTACTCTGCACAGTTGCAGAATAGTAAGAAATACTGTTAAGTTTTCAAACTCAAATATTAAAGTCACATATTCCATTCAGTGTGTATCACCGCCGTTTAGCAGCCTATTCTGTGTACTCTGCAGAGTTGCAGAATAGTAAGAAATAGTGTTAAGTTTTCAAACTCAAATATTAAAGTCACATATTCCATTCAGTGTGTATCACCGCCGTTTAGCAGCCTATTCTGTGTACTCTGCAGAGTTGCAGAATAGTAAGAAATACTGTTAAGTTTTCAAACTCAAATATTAAAGTCACATATTCCATTCAGTGTGTGTCACCGCAGTTTAGCAGCCTATTCTGTGTACTCTGCTGAGTTGCAGAATAGTAAGAAATACTGTTAAGTTTTCAAACTCAAATATTAAAGTCACATATTCCATTCAGTGTGTTTCACCGCCGTTTAGCAGCCTATTCTGTGTACTCTGCACAGTTGCAGAATAGTAAGAAATACTGTTAAGTTTTCAAACTCAAATATTAAAGTCACATATTCCATTCAGTGTGTTTCACCGCCGTTTAGCAGCCTATTCTGTGTACTCTGCACAGTTGCAGAATAGTAAGAAATACTGTTAAGTTTTCAAACTCAAATATTAAAGTCACATATTCCATTCAGTGTGTATCACCGCCGTTTAGCAGCCTATTCTGTGTACTCTGCAGAGTTGCAGAATAGTAAGAAATAGTGTTAAGTTTTCAAACTCAAATATTAAAGTCACATATTCCATTCAGTGTGTGTCACCGCAGTTTAGCAGCCTATTCTGTGTACTCTGCTGAGTTGCAGAATAGTAAGAAATAGTGTTAAGTTTTCAAACTCAAATATTAAAGTCACATATTCTGTGTAAGATGAAGAAGGCGGGTAAAAAGGGACGGGGAAGTGGACGTGATCCTGAAAGTTCAGGGCGCGGGTCAGGACGCGGAGAAACTGTGCCTGGTGCCAGAGCACAAGAAAGAAAGACATCCACCATACCTAGCTTCATGTGTAATTTTACAGGGCGTCGCAGGACATCACTCTCGAGGTCCGACCACTGCGAACAGGTGGTCGGTTGGATGACAGCTGATACTGCTTCCAGTCGGTTAAGCACCACCCTGTCTTCCACCAAGTCCACTCTCAGTAGCCAAGAGTCTGGTCAACATAATCCTCACTCTGATCATCCTTCCTCCCACCATACACGGTCTGGTCAAAGAAGTGATCCCACACTGGGATATAGTGAGGAGCTCGTCTCATCACCAATCCTTCATTTGACCCTCTCTCCAAGCACGCTTGCAGAGGAACATGACATCTTGTGCCCTGATTCACAACCTCTAGAGGCTACCCAATCACAAGAAGATGACAGATGTGAACGGCATTTAAGGTCAAAGGAAGTAGTGGATGATGATGATGATGATGAGACACAGTTGCCATTAAATCAACCACTATTTCCGTCTCAAGACCTTGTTGAGGAGAATGTTATACAGTTGTCAATGACTGAGTATGTGGTGGGATCAAGACTTGAGGAGGATGATCAGAGTGAGGAAGTGGAGGAGGACTTGGTGGACGATGAGGTGACTGACCCCACCTGGGAAGGTGTAGAGCCGAGCGATGTCAGCAGTCCTGAGGGTGAGCCATCTGCAGCACCGCAACAGGCTGGAAGAGGCAGTGGTGTGGCTACAGAAAGAAGGAGGACCGCACCAAACCGGCCCGCAAATGTTCCACGGAGCACCCCCTTGCGTAAATCTACCTTGCCAAAGGGTAGGTGTTCCGCGGTATGGCGTTTTTTTAAGGAAAGTGCGGACGACAAAAGAATTGTAGTTTGCAACCTGTGCCACACCAGAATGAGCCGAGGCATGAACACTAGAAACCTCACCACCACCAGCATGATCCGACACATGGCATCCAAGCACCGTAGTAAGTGGGAGGAACGCCTGGATCGCCCATCTGTGTCTGCAGGCCACACCACTGCCTCCTCTTCCCCTGTTTTCGGTGCCGGCCAATCGCCTGTCGAAGGCGCAGGCCCGCATACCTCCCGCCCTGCACCTGTACCATCTGAAGCACCATCAGCGACCACATCCACTTCCCTGTCCCAGCACAGCGTCCAAATGTCGTTACCCCAGGCATTTGAGCGCAAGAGAAAGTACCCAGCCACCCACCCACAGGCCATAGCACTAACCTCACACCTTTCCAAATTACTGGCCATCGAAATGCTGCCATTTAGGCTTGTGGACACTGAGTCCTTCCGCAGCCTGATGGCAGCAGCTGTCCCTCGGTACGCGGTCCCCAGCCGCCACTACTTTTCCCGGTGTGCCATCCCCGCATTACACCACCATGTGTCCCGTAACATCACCCGTGCCCTGACCAACGCAGTTACTGGGAAGGTCCACTTAACGACTGACACATGGACAAGTGCTTGTGGCCAGGGACGCTACATTTCCCTGACGGCACACTGGGTGAATGTCGTGGAGGCTGGGAGCGACTCACGCCGAGGATTGCGGGCCCTACCTCCATCAGGGTTTCCACCAGCACCTACGTTATTGGCTCCTCCTCCTCCGTTTCCACCTCCGAATTCTCTACACGCAGCGCCACTCCCCCATCAGCCAGTAGCTGGAAGCAGTGTAGCACTGCAGTGGGGAAGCGTCAACAGGCCGTGCTGAAGCTGATCTGCCTTGGGGACAAACAGCACACGGCCTCAGAGCTGTTGCAGGGGATTAGTCACCAGACCGAGCAGTGGCTCTCGCCACTCAACCTGCAACCAGGCATGGTTGTGTGTGATAATGGGCGTAACTTGGTGGCGGCTTTGGAGCTCGGCAAGCTCACACACGTACCATGCCTAGCGCATGTATTTAATTTAGTGGTGCAGCGATTTCTAAAAACCTACCCCAATGTGCATGATCTCTTGACCAAGGTGCGCCGCGTGTGTGCACATTTCCGTAAGTCATCTACAGCTTCGGCCGGCCTGTTGAAGCTGCAGCAGCGCTTACAATTGCCAGCTCACCGGCTGCTGTGTGACGTGAGCACGCGCTGGAACTCCACCTTCCACATGTTGGCCCGGCTTTGTGAGCAGCAGAGGGCAGTAGTGGAGTACCAGCTGTTACACGGTCGTCGCCTCTCCGTTCAACTTCCTGTAATCAGAAGTGAGGAGTGGGAATGGATGTCAGACCTCTGCGAGGTTTTACGCAATTTTGAGGAATCGACACAGATGGTGAGCGGCGATAACGCTATTATCAGTGTAACCATCCCACTTCTGTGTCTACTGAAACGCTCGCTGCTCACAATTAAAACCGACGCTTTGCATGTGGAAGAGGTGGAAATGGGGGAGGAAGAGCTTACACAAGGTGATAGCCAGAGCACCCTCACTTCGTCTTCTCAGCGACAATTGGAGGAGGCGGAGGAGGAGGAGGAGGAGGAGGAGGAGGAGGAAGACACGGTTGCCTCCGCTACAGAGGGTAGCCATGGAACTTTAGTTCCATCTCTTCAGCGTGGGTGGGCAGAAGAGGAGGATGAGGAGATTGAGAGTCATCCTCCTGGTGAGGACAGCGAAATCTTGACTGTTGGTACTCTGGCACACATGGCTGACTTTATGTTAGGCTGCCTTTCCCGTGACCCACGCGTTATACGCATTTTAAACAACACGGATTACTGGGTGTTCACCCTTCTGGACCCCCGCTACAAAGAGAATTTCTCATCTCTCATTCCTCCGGTGGAGAGGACAAGCAAAATGGTGCAATACCAGAAGGTTCTTGTCGAAAAATTGCTCCAAAATTTTCCATCTGACAACGCTGGCGGCAGAGTACGTGCTACCTTGGCCAACCGAGAAGGGGAGAAAAGGGGAGCACACAGCAGTTCCGAGAAAGGCAGGGCAACACTCTCCAAGGCGTGGGACACCTTCATGACACCCCGCCAGCACCCTCACCCTGATGCGCAGCCTAGTGTCACAAGGAGGGAAAAGTTTTGGAAGATGGTGAAGGAGTACGTAGCAGACCGTGTCAGCGTCCTCAATGATCCCTCTGTGCCTTACAACTACTGGGTGTCCAAGCTGGACACGTGGTATGAACTGGCACTCTACGCCTTGGAGGTGCTGGCCTGCCCTGCCGCCAGCGTTCTGTCTGAGCGGGTATTTAGTGCTGCTGGTGGCATCATAACAGATAAGCGTATCCGCCTTTCCACCGACAATGCTGATAGGTTGACACTTATAAAAATGAACAAGGCCTGGATTTCCCCTGACTTCTCCACTCCACTGGAGGAAAGCCGCGGGGGAACATAAACTCACTTTATATATGTTATTTACAATGATGGGAATACTCTGTATTCCCATTCACCCCTTCCACCCAAAAAACGGGTATATGGTTGACTCTTAATCTTCTCATCCTCCTCCTCCTCTTCCATATGCCCTGTGCTATAATTTTTATATAGGGCCAGCTCACCAGCGGGCCCTGTGATATAATTTTTATATAGGGCCAGCTCACCAGCGGGCCCTGTTTGACAATTTTTATATAGGTCAGCTCACCAGCGGGCCTTCTCATATAATGTTTTATTGGGTCAGCTCTCTAGCGGGCCCTCTCATATAATGTTTTATAGCGTCAGCTCACTAGCGGGCCTTCGCATATAATGTTTAGGATGGTCAGCTCTGCAGCAGACCCTCACCCATAATGTTTTAGATGGTCAGCTCAGCGCACGTTTCCCTCTTAATCATGGCCTCAGTTCAATAAAATCAAGGAAATTTTTGGGAGAATTTGCCTCTGCGCACGTTTCCCTCTTAATCATGGCCTCAATTCTGAAAATCAAGGAAATTTTTGGGAGAATTTGCCTCTGCGCACGTTTCCCTCTTAATCATGGCCTCAATTCTGAAAATCAAGGAAATTTTTGGGAGAATTTGCCTCTGCGCACGTTTCCCTCTTAATCATGGCCTCAGTTCTGAAAATCAAGGAAATTTTTGGGAGAATTTGCCTCTGCGCACGTTTCCCTCTTAATCATGGCCTCAGTTCTGAAAATCAAGGAAATTTTTGGGAGAATTTGCAGATGATATACAAGTAAATATACAGCAAATATTGTTTGGTAACAATTTTTCGCCTAAAGTCGTTTTTATTTTCCTTTTTGTGTGTTTTATGGTCAGTCTGTAAAAATGGCGTACTACGGGCGAAAGATCGTTCCCAGCAGCGATGTTGGAGTCCAAGATGCATCCAGACATCCTCCCTATGCTGTCCCTGAACCATTTCTGTAGTGTTTCCATCTTTTTCTGCCCTTTTCCTATGGACCAGGCACCCTCTCCTCATCAGAGCAGGGGGTGCCTGGTGTAATGCTCGAGTCCTCCCATTGACTTCAATGGGGCTCGGGTGCTCGGCCGAGCACTCGAGCCTCAGGGGGTGCTCGGTCAGAGCACCCGAACACCCGAGCATTGGGGTGCTCGCTCATCACTAGACTTTATATATAATGCGCTTTCAGAATAATGTAAAGTCAGATTGTCTATCGTGTTTTTGTTTTTAATTCAAAGATTTTTATTGGAATTTTGTCCAAAACATAGCATATATTTAACCACTCGAGTAAAAATGAGTCATATATGGTTGCAGTAATTTTTTGCAACATTAACATATGGAAGATATTCCGATGTCTCACTCTGAAAAATGAGACGACACCGGAGGAGGTGCTGCAACGGATCCACCATTCATCCACAGCCATCCACAGCCAGTCACGAAACATGTTAGGTGCTTTGTAAATTCTGTCCTTCTAAGTTCGTGTATATGCTGCACAGTAAACTGGATGTTTTTAACAAGAGACCAATAAAATCAGTTTGATTTTAAATATTGGTTGAAATTATTATTGGCTGTGGATGAATGGTGGATCCGTTGCAGCACCTCATCCGGTGTCGTCTTGTTTGTCGAAGTCTGTGGCCAGGGCTGTGGAGGTTGCTCTGGATCCGCAACGGCGTTTGGCCGTGGTGAGTAAAAGAGTATAAGAGTATCTTTTACAATAAGATTGATTTTGAAGAGTTTAAGTAGCGAACTCACTCGTCTATGTATTTTGCTCACTCTGAAAAATGGCCAGGATTCATCAAGGTGCGAATGGGATTAATATGCATTAAAATTACAGGATTTCTCTGCGTATTAACCATTCACTCATTCTGCAACTTTCGGATTGTGTCTGGTCAACTCTTGTTCTTCAATAGATCCGCAAATGTGATGCGCTCGCTTCAAGCTGGAGAATACCATTTGAATTCATGGGGCGAACACATGTATACACATTTTCGTGTATGCGTATACGTGTGTTTTTCCCATAACTGACCAATTTACGCACCTTTCCCTGCTTCACATATGTAAAGCAGGGAAACATGCAAAATCAGTTATGAATACCTGAAGATATCCATCAATGATCATGGCGAAGAGCAGTGTATTTGATACACTGTTCTTCCTGGAGCTTGATGAAAATGCGGAGATGACTTCTCCAGTGATATCACTACTCCAATCCCTATTTTGTTCTGTGGAGCCTATGCACTAAGATTTCTTCAACTTTAGAGATCTAAGAGAATAGGCTCCATAGAATAACATCAGAACTGGAGAAGTGATATCAATGGAGAAGCCGGGGAAGATTCACTAAGTGGTGATAAAGAGGTGATAAAGCGGAGATGACTTCTCCAGTGATATCACTTCTCCAGTTTCTGTGTTATTCTATAGAGCCTATTCACTAAGATCTCCAAAGCTGGAGCAACCTTGGTGCATAGGCTCCATAGAATAACATAGGAACTGGAGAAGTGTTATCACTGGAGAAGTCACCTCTGTTTATCCCCTCTTTATCACCACTTAGTGAATCTCCCCCAATATCTCCACTTTATCACCACATAATGAATCTTCCCCCTTGTGTCAGAGCTCCATGTTAAAAGAATATGCTTTGTCTGGTTAACAAAGCAAAAGAAGAGAAAGATATAGTTTTTACTAGTTTTTTTTCCATTGACACCTATTTTTTTACATGCTTATGTCCCTGGCAGTGAGAGCCTTAAAGGGATAGTAATACTTAAAATGTAAAAAAAATATATATTGTAGGGTTTATCCCCCTGAGTAAAATAAGGGTACTCCCACTGCTGAACGGTGTTTCATTCAAAAGTTATTACAGCGCAAAGTTGAATTTTTTAAGTGCAATATCACAGTGGCCTGAAATCGTACAGTGGTGCTGTTGCTACACCATCCTATGGAGATTCATGGTCCCGGGAACAGAGCTGTCCATATGATGGTGTAACAACAGCGCCACTGTACAATTTCAGGCCACTGTGATATTGCACCAAAAAATTCAACTTTGAGCTGTAATAAATGTTGAATGAAACGCCTTTCAGCAGTGGGAGTAGCCTTATTTTACTCAGGGGGATAAACCCTACAACATATTTTTTTTTACAGTTTATGTATTACTATCCCATTTAAAGGGGAACATTCACATGACAAAAACATTTGTGTATGGGCTTTAATCACTACAATTAGATTAGCGTTGTTGTTTTTAATTTTACTTACTGTTACAAATAGAGGTTTGGAATTTCAGAATAAGACAAAAAACATACACTGCAGTGAAACTAGAACTACAGTTTATTAAAACATGCAATAATTAAACAGGTTATGGCAAGAGTTCACATAAGTATGAAAGCATACCAACTCTGGAAGATATAAAAAGGGTGAGAGATATGCCAGAGTTTCATCAGTATGAGAGACACACGACTCTGGTGTATATATAAAAAAAAACTTAAAGGTACTTATCTATCTACTGGAGCTGAACATCAGTGTGGGAGAGCCTTTCCACGCTAAACTCCATAGTATCGTTACACAGGTGAATAGCCCGACAGACCTGACGTCCCAAATGGCTAAACAGCAACACTCTACCTCTCAGACTTGAGACCAGGTACACTCTTTCCTAGTCTCCAATGGCTCTGGGCTCTGTTGTTTTGATTACAGGTTAAAATACAGGCTACGCCCTAAGATGTCTAAAACTACGTATGTGCTTGGTTATATAACACTGCATATAGGACATATCCCTAACTGTCTCTCATAAACATTACGTGGCCTCACAGTGCCTGCCCCTCTGCTGTTGCTAAACTAATGCAGAGCATTAACCCCCAACTGACCGTGAGGAGAACACCAAAAAACATCCCTTACACTTACCTACTATCGAAGATCTAAAGACATAAAATCGGGCACTTCAGCATTCTGCAGTACCATGTATGTGTGGCACAATGCTGCAGGTCTTTCCACTTCCCTCCCAGATGCCCCAGGGACTGTGTTCACGCTTCCCTTTCTTGTGACAATTATGTGGGCTATCATTACAGCAAGCTACGTTTGCCATGCTACGGAGCTTGCAAGGGAAGGGAAGCATGAATGTGCTCCTTGGGTATCTGGGAGGGAGGTGGTAAGTCCTGCGGTGTTGTGCCACACATCCAGGGTGCCGCAGAACTAGGAAATGCCCGATTTTAATTCTTCAGATCTTCGATAGTAGGCAAGTAAAATAATAAAAATAAAAACAAAGCTAATCTAGTTGTAGTGATTGAAGCCCATACACGAAAGTTTTTCTCATGTGAATGTTCCCGTTTAAATTTCTGTTTCCTGAGAGCTTTCTGTTGAAGACGGTGAAAGCAGGAATAGTGATACAATGTAACAATATCCCTGCAGCACTGAGTGCTCTGTATTCTGTGTGCAATAGGTTGGAGGCAGGCTTTTGTGCCACGTACACACTGCTCACAGTCCCTTATTAGAAAGCTGTCTGCAAACAGAGAGCCATGGACCTCACTGTCAGAGAAAAAGAGAAAACGTTAATAATAAAAAGTATAAGCATTAGGCATCAGGAGGGCTCCTGATGCCCACACAACGAGGCCTGAACAATAAAAAGTGTATGTGCTAGGGGGTTTCCAATGTTTTTGCAATGCGCTGTACAACACTCACACATTAGCTTGCCCAGCGTTATTCTTCTGTCCACTGGTAGTCATCGATCCAAACAAACACTGTGAGGCATAGTGGAGGCCCCTGAGATGTGGGGGAGTCCCATTGGACTTGAGGGCCCCCGAAAGAAGGGGCCGTTATGGTACATTGGGGCCTCGCTCTGGGGCTCCCAGACATTGCTCTCCATTGGTCCAGCTTCCCAGTCTCAACTGAGGCCACTCAGTGCTCACATCAGCAATGCAACCTCTGACAGCCTGCCAGGTAGTCTCCATATTGTCTGGCACAAACAGAGATTGGCTATAAGAGTAACAGCCAATCTCAGCAAGCGGTGCTCAAGGCTGGGCAGGCATATGCTGTCCAATGAAATGGAATGTGAAGAGCAGGCTTGGCACGCATGAATAGCTGCACAGAACTACTCAGTCAACCCTCCTTCCATGGATTACATAAAGTAAGCACCTAGGGCAGAGAAGAGGGAGAACCATGGGAAGGGTGTCAGAGTAAGGGTCATCTATGGATTGAGGGAGACTTGTCGCTGGAATAGGACAGATAACTGAACTGGGACAAGAAATTCCAGTGGAAGAGACACTTTAGGAATATAACTGAGACAATTGTCTTGTAAACATGTGGCTGAAAGGAAATTATGCAGAAATACCTGACTGCTGTATGATGGACTCCTACCTAGGTAAGTCCTTCTGTTACACACAGTAATTATATAGATACACCTGACTGCTGTATGATGGACTCCTACCTAGGTAAGTCCTTCTGATAAACACAGTAATTATATAGATACACCTGACTGCTGTATGATGGACTCCTACCTAGGTAAGTGCTTCTGTTGCACACAATGATTATATAGATACACCTGACTGCAAAGGACTTACCCAAGTAGGAGTCCATCATACATCAGTCAGATATATTTCTATAATTACTCTGTGTAACAGAAGCACTTACCTAGGTAAGAGTCCATCATACAGCAGTCAGGTGTATCTATATAATTACTGTGTGTAACAGAAGCACTTACCTAGGTAGGAGTCCATCACAGAGCAGTCAGGTGTATCTGTATAATTTCCTTTCAGCCCCATCTTTTCAAGCCAAGTGTCTCAATCATATCTGTCCACTAGTAATTCTATAGATACACCTGACTGCTGTATGACGGACTCCTACCTGGGTAAGTCCTACTGTTACGCACAGTAATTATATAGATATACCTGACTGCTGTATGGTGGTCTCCTACCTAGGTAAGTGCTTCTGTTACACACAGTAATTATATAGATACACCTGACTGCTGTATGATGGACTCCTACCTAGGTAAGTGCTTCTGTTACACACAGTAATTATATAGATATACCTGACTGCTGTATGATGGACTCCTACCTAGGTAAGTCTTTCTGTCACACACAGTAATTATAAAGATATATTTCAAAACATGATCTGGCGCTTCGAGTATTTGTGGGAATTACGTTATGCAAATATACACAGACCAGTACACAGAAATCTTAAAAATCGAAGTTCCTTTAATCCAATCTTCCGACCAGAGATTGGATTAAAGGAACTTCGATTTTTAAGATTTCTGTGTACTGTTCTGTGTATATTTGCATAACGTAATTCCCACAAATACTCGAAGCGCCAGATCATGTTTTGAAATATATTGATTTGCGAACTGGTGGAGTAGTGGTTCTAGGTCCGGCTGCTGAGGATTTGTTATACCTCTCTGTTTCATTTGTGCGCCACCATAGTTGTATCAATTATAAAGATATACCTGACTGCTATATGATGAAGTCCTACCTAGGTAAGTGCTTCTGTCACACACAGTAATTATATAGATACACCTGACTGCTGTATGATGGATTCCTACCTATCTAAGTCCTTCTGTTACACACAGTAATTATATAGATACACCTGACTGCTGTATGATGGATTCCTACCTATCTAAGTCCTTCTGTTACACACAGTATTTATATAGATATACCTGACTGCTGTATAATAGACTCCTACCTCGGTAAGTGCTTCTGTTACACACATTTATTATATAGATACACCTGACTGCTGTATAATGGACTCCTACCTAGATAAGTGCTTCTGTTACACACAGTAATTATTTAGATACACCTGACTGCTCTATGATGGACTCCTACGTAGGTAAGTGCTTCTGTTACACACAGTAATTTTATGGCAGAAGGGAGGCTTCATATTATGCAATAACTCCCTCCACTGCTTCCTCCAGCAGCAAAGCATTCTTTATTCCAAAACAGAAGAGAAAAACTTCCCATAACCCATAGCAATCCCACAGCCATTGACATTAAGCCCCAGGTTATAAAAGAGGCTGCGCTATCCCATAACTCCCTCTTTCTTTGCTGCTTCCTGGAAGATAAGTATTCTCTTTTTCACTGTTAACAGTTTTCCATTTATTGTACCTCTCTGTTGAAAAAAAAATGTTAATGTCATTTTTCTTTGAATATATCTGAAGGACCTATTTAGTAATTAGCAACCCTTGGGATATTTGGGCGTCACCCCTCCCCTCCCCCCCCCCTTTTTCTCTGGTATCGTACTTTGAGCTCCTAGGAGGTTTCTTACCTGTATTCTGGCTTTCACTCGTCTGCTAGTCTGCTGTGGCTTTTGTTTGGCTCACAGTATATTTTCATCCTTTCTTTTATCTCCTGGTGGTTAGTTGGTGCTGTGTCTGTAACACTTCCACACTGTTGGGCGGGCGTCCGGCTCCCCCCCCGCCCTTTTTCACCCTCCCTCCTTTCCATTGCTTTCGCTCGCTTGGTCCGCTCTCGCGCCGCGCGACCTGTCTACTTCCGGGTTCAAGGTCGCTCATGTGCGTGTTTTCGTCAAGGGGTGGCGCGCTTTTCTTACCGTCACCATTTTGGATTTACCACCTTCAGTTAGTTTCCTCAGTAGCTCCGGCTGGTCTTGGCGCTGGTTGGTGCCTATTGCTGGCATTCAAGTCCCTACTTTTCGTAACGTTTTTCTCAAATAATAATATGTCTTCTTCTGAGGGTGAAGGCCCTAATTTTGATGCACCCGAATTTCAATCAACCCAATCCTCTAAGGCCCAACCCCCCTCTCCTGTCCTAGGGGAGGGTTAACCCATTGGGCTTCAGTCCATTTTCCCTGGATCTACACAATTTAATAAATTTGTGGAGTTGTCTATGCATTCTTCCCTTCAAAAATTGTCATCTTCTTTAGCAGAGTCCTTTGCCTTGGCTCTTAAAGGGCCAGGCCTCCATGAATCTCTCAATTTTGATTCAACTAATGTTTTGGTCAGGGGTGTTTCTGATAGCCACACAATTCCCATTAAACCTTCTGGGGTCAATTCTAATCCCATTGATGCTTCGGCTCCAATTGGAGGCAAATGTACCCGTAAACGACACAATGTTAACACTGAAAGCCCTGTAAGGGTTCATTATGTGACACTGAACAGTGTGGCTTGGTCCCACACACCAGATCCTCCCCCCCAGAGGACACCAAAGGGGGTGATTTGAACCTGAGGAGGTTACAACCTATTAGTAAGAACCTGCGGAAGTCAAAAACGAATTCCTATCGTTCCTCCTCTGCTGAGGAATCCTCGGACGAGGATTGGGCCCCATCCTATGTGGAGGAGAGTGATTCAGATGAACCTCCATCCAAGAAATGTAAATCTCAAATTTCAGCGCCTTCTGATGCTCCTTCTACTTCCACAAACCCTCTTATTCTTGACGCTAGTGGGGACCCGATGTTTGATCCCGAGGGTATAAAACACCCCCGTTCCTCAAAATGGACCCCCAGGCCTCATGAAGCTCAGTATTTGGAGACCTGGGTCCGTAAACCAATTTCTAGGGCTACTAGATCAAAACTTAGGGCGGAATGTCCCCGTCCAGTCATTGCTAATAGGGTATGTGAAACTCCTGAACTGGATTCAAAAATGATGCAATTTATTGCTAAGTCAGGTAAGGATCCCCGTAGAGGTGTGGATCAGGCATTGAAATCATGCCAGGATAAGCTCCTTGACACTTTGGGGCCCCTCACCAAAATTTTTGAATTGTCGGAGGATACATTGCAGAATAGTTCACCTGTTGATGTCCACGTCTTACGTGGATGGGTACAAAGGGCCATCTGAATGACTGGCAATGCCAATTCGGCAATTGCCTCCGAAAGGCGGCAGGCCCTCCTCTTCCGTATTGACCCTAAACTCGCTGAAATGGCGAATACTGAACCCGGCCCGTCCGCCAAAGGCCAGTTATTTGGGGATACTTTTATTAAGGACTTAGGAAAGTTCTTATCCTCCTTCACAGCATTAGATAAAGCCCAAGCCTCTCTAAGGAAGGTTTTCCGTCCAAATATTTTTGATAAGGCCGGGAGAGGCAGGGGCCGCTCTACCGGCAAGGCCCACCAATGCCAATAACAGTTTCAGGCCCCCACCTTTTCCTCTTACCGGGGACAAACCCCACCAGTTTCCAGAGGCCAGGGACCTTTCTTCCCAACCCGTGGTAGACCCTGGAGAGCGAGGGCTGGAAGAGGATATTCCCGGGGACGTTCCTTTTCCGGTGAGTATGTTTCCCCACAACCTTTCTTTACCAAATCTAGAGAGCGGGAGGTTGATTCATTTTTTCCATCATTGGTGTGGTCTGACTTCGGATCCTTGGATCCTTCAGACAGTTCAGGGATTTCAGATCAAATTCTACCCCCCCCCTGTGTCAACGGGTTTTCCCTCCTCCTTTCTGATTTTCCAGGATAGATGCCGCTCTGGTGGACGATGAGATCTCCATTTTGCGAAAAAAGGGGCGATCGCTCGCTCCTCTGGGGGTTACGGTGGTTTTGTAAGCAACATATTTCTGGTCTGGAAAAAAGACTCCGGTCTCAGACCAGTAATCAACCTTCGGGCCCTCAACGAGTGTGTCCTGTATCATCATTTCAAGATGGAGGGAATCCATCTTCTGCGGGACCTTCTCCTTCCAATGGACTGGATGGTGAAGATCGATCTACAAGATGCGTATCTGACGGTTCCTATGGCTCCTTCATCTCAGGTTTTCCTGCATTTTTTCTGGCGGACCAAGATTTGGCAATTCACCTGCCTTCCTTTTGGTTTGTCCTCTGCGCCTTGGTGCTTCACGAAGCTCATGAAGCCTGTCGTAGCTTATTTGTGCAGTCGGGGTTTCCGCCTGATCATTTACCTGGACGACATGTTGATCATGTCACATGATCCCAAAGTTTTACTAGATCACGCGACTACTCTCAGACCTGGGGTTTTTGATCAATTGGAAAAAGTCTCAGTTGGTTCCAGCCCAACGCATGGAATTCCTGGGCTTCGTGGTGGATTCCAAGGAAGCCTCTCTGAGCCTCCCAGGGACAAAAATCAAAGCCAGCTGCAAGGAAATTCGTTATATTCTTCTCCAAGATCGAATTTCCCTATGCCTCCCTGCACGCGTGGTAGGTCTTCTGGCCTCTTCCATTCAGGCAATTTTTCCGGGGTCTCTGCATTATCGTGCCCTGCAGTGACTCAAGGCACTGCATCTACGTCGAGGGTTAGGTTACGCCGACGTTTTCGCCCTTTCCTCCGATGCTCAAGAAGAGCTTATTTGGTGGCTCAAGCATCTCGACGCCTGGAATGGCAAGGCCATTTTTGGCGTCACCCCGGATCTCATCATAGAATCAGACACCAGTCTGTTGGGTTGGGGTGCTTGTCTGGGAGACATCTCCACCGGCGGCAGGTGGTCACCGGAGGAGGCTTCTCTTCATATCAATTGCCTCGAACTTCTGGCGGAATCATTCGCTCTGAAGAGTCTAGCCAAGGATCGAGTGCATTGCTGCGTACTGCTGAAGATGGACAACGTCTCGGCAGTACGATATATCAACAAGCTTGGCGGAACGAGATCTAAACCCTTGGCGGAATTGGCCAAGAAGTTTTGGCATTTCTGCCGGGATCGGGATATCACTGTGTTAGCAGAACACTTACCTGGTCTTTCCAACGCTGTGGCGGATTGGAATTCAAGATATCTGGCCGATCACAGCGATTGGATGCTCAATCCCAACTTATTCGCAGCCTTAAACTGCATTTGGGGTCCGTTTGGCATAGATCTCTTTCCTTCCCGTCTGAATCGTCAGTTTCCTTGATTTTTCAGCTGGCGTCCAGATCCGGAAGCGTTAGCAACAGGCGCTTTCCTGCAATCATGGACTCCAGGGATAAACTATGCTTTTCCTCCGTTTGCAATGATCCCTCTGACCTTTTTGATGATTCGTCAACAAGCGGTGGCAGCGGTGGTTGCAACACCCTTTTGGCCAATGCAACCATGGTTCCCGCCTCTTCTGGAGTTATCGGCGGATTTTCCACGCCTTCTGCCGATTTTTCCTCATCTGTTGTCCGATCCTTTCAGCGCTCTGTACGATCTTTTAGTATCTGGGGACCTACATCTCATCGCGTGGTTCCTCTATGGGATAACTCAGGTGACTGCAGATTTCCGGACTCGGCTCAAACTCTTTTGGTGGAATCATGGGCTCCAGGAACTTGGGCCATGTACAAATCCGCCTGGTCAGCCTGGAGTCATTGGTGCGTGGAACGGGATTTGGATCCCATTTCAGCATCTCTGGTGAGTGTGGTTAATTTCTTATCCGCTCTATTTGATTCAGGTAAGGCATATCGTACAATTAATTTTTATTGTTCGGCCATTTCCGCTGGTCATGCCCCGGTAGATGGGGTTCTGGTCGGTCAGTCACTGGTCATCTGTCAACTCATGAGGGGAATTCGTTTTTCGAGACCCCCTCAATCTCGCTATCAGTCCCTCTGGAATGTGAATGAGGTACTTCATCTTCTAGAGGTTTGGCCTTCCAATGATCAGTTATCGCTGAAACAGTTATCGGCTAAACTTACTATGTTATTGTGTTTGAAATCTTTCAAACGCGTTTCTGATGTGAGGGCTCTCGATTTTCATTCTCGGTCTTTTACTCAACAGGGAGTGCATTTTCGTGTTTCTCGTCGTACAAAAACGGCAGTTCGGGTGGTCTCCTATCCGGCCTTTCCTTCTCAATTGCAGTTGTGCATTGTCCGTTGTTTACAAGAATATGAACTACGTATGACTCCTTTTCATTCCCCCTCCTGTGCTCAATTACTAATTTCTTTTCGCAAACCCCACCTGCCGGTTTCATCTGCTACTTTGGCCCGTTGGGTTCGATGGGTGATGCAGTTAGCAGGTGTGGATGTGTCTTTATTTGGGGCACATTCCACTAGAGGGGCGATGGCTTCTAAAGCAGTGCAAACTGGGGGTCGGTTAGAGGATGTCCTTCGGGCGCGGATTGGTCCAGGGAATCTACTTTTAGGGATTTTTATTGTAAACCAATTGATCATGTTGCTCATAATGTTATATCTCATATGTAATGTGAAGTGATGTTTATTGTGCTTTAAACTTGCATAATATAAAGCCTCAGTTCTGCTATAAAATTTGTGGAGTGTGAAGGAAAGTCAGAATTTTATTAAGACACGGAGGCGAATATTATCCCTCCCATTTTCTTCTCTCCCCTTTTTCATGTTTCTTCTCTTTCCAGGCTGACAACTGGAGATGTGTGTTGGTATCCGTGTAGTTATGGTGTTCGTTTGGCTGGTTACCTGTTTTTCGCTGATGTCCTAGATGCTGGCAAATCATCAAGCTTTAGCTCCTTTCCAGTTCCAAGGGTTGTTTCGGAATTTTGAGACGGATATCAGCTAGCAAGAAAGAGGGAGTTATGGGACAGTGCAGCCTCTTTTGGCTTAATGTCATTGGCTGTGGGATTGCTATGGGTTATGGGAAGTTTTTCTCTTCTGTTTTGGAATAACGAATCCTTTGCTGCTGGAGGAAGCAGTGGAGAGAGTTATTGCATAATATTCGCCTCCGTGTCTTAATAAAATTCTGACTTTCCTTCACACTCTGTTAGGAAAATCCACGAATTATACAAATACACCTGACTGCTGTGTGATGGACTCCTACCTAGGTAAGTCCTACTGTTACACACACAGTAATTATATAGATACACCTGACTGCTGTGTGATGGACTCCTACCTAGGTAAGTGCTTCTGTTACACACAGTAATTATATAGATACGCCTGACTGCTGTGTGATGGACTCCTACCTGGGAAAGTGCTTCTGTTACACACAGTAATTATATAGATACACCTGACTGCTGTATGATGGACTCCTACCAAGGTAAGTGCTTCTGTTACACACAGTAATTATATAGATACACCTGACGGCTGTATGATGGACTCCTACCTGGGTAAACCCTTCTATTACATACAGTAATTATATACATACAATTAGCTACAAAGACTTAAATTGGTAGGAGCCTGTCACACAGCAGTGAGGTATATTTATATAATTCGTTGATTTTCCTAACATCTGTGGTTGAAAGTCAGAATTCTATTAAAGACACGGAGGAGAATATTATGCAAATTTGTTACCTCATTCCCGGCACTTGACAAGGCACAGTCCTCACTAACCGGACTGATGGAAAGTCTCTTACCTGCATATGAACAGGATCTGAATTGTCCCCTAGTGTATCTTGACCTCCAAGGCCTGCCTCGCTGTGGAAAGAACGGTCCATTCCTGTGATCTGGAGGCGGTTGTCCCCTGAACGAAGGGAAATTGGGGCCTTGGTACCTTTGTTGTGACTGACGAGCCCGGCCGGGAGAGCGACAAATATTTTGCTTGTTTCCTCTCTAAGCGTGGTTCGTGATGTTAAGGTATGGGTTCCATCCTCAGGTGGTGTTTATGGTTTTCAGGGTAACCAGCTCATTGATCAGGATGATATTAAACTCCCGGGGTCATCTGAATGGTCACAATCCTATGTGAAAACCTCACTTACGTACAAGTATATATATATATATATAACTATATATATACTATAGTAATATATATATATAGTATATATAAATATTACAAACAAACAAACTGATGGAAAGCACTCGCTCTTAAGTATGCTAATTTCCCAGGTGCACAATCCCAAAAGGTTACAATAGAAAATAGAAAGATAGGGCAGCACCCGTGGGTCTTCATAATCAAAGTTAGATTTATTAGTAAATAGTAAATTGACAGGTTAGGTCAACGTTTTGGTCATTAACAGACCTTGATAAAGGTCTGTTAATGACCGAAACATTGACCTAACCTGTCAACTTACTATTTACTAATAAATCTAACTTTGATTAAGAAGACCCACGGGTGCTGTCCTATCTTTCTATTTTCTATGTATATATTACATATATATATTATATATATATATATATATATGATATGTATAGTATATATTGCTTGCCCCACTGGCACATAAGGGGTTAAGCGTATATGACCACATGTTCAATTTTACAGTGCCAGAGGACTGAGCAACACATTGCTTTCCAGTGCATTGCTTGCCCCCTCTGGCACTAAACGGGTTAAGCGTGCATGACCCCATATTTAGATGCTGTTGTTTCGTTAACTACTTGAGTGCTGTAAATGCCTTCAACTTGTTCAATATGCAGGGACCACAGGAGGATATTCTTCTTTAAAATGACACTTTTCTGTATTAGCTCTTTGGAGGATAGAAACTTCTATAGTATCCAAAGGGTAATACAGCCAAGTCTATATGTATTTTGTATCTGGTTAACCCCTTGCACTGCTGTGATGCACATTCATTTGAAGTAATGGGAAGGGAGTGTGGCTGTTGCTCCCTCAGAGCAGACGCAAGACTGGATTTTAAAGGGATAGTAATACTTAAAATGTAAAAACAAATATGTTGTAGGGTTTATCGCCCCTGAGTAAAACAAGAGTACTCCCACTGCTGAAAGGTGTTTCATTCAAAAGTTATTAATTTTCAAAGTTGAATTTTTTAGGTGCAATATCACAGTGGCCTGAAATTGTACAGTGGCGCTGTTGCTACACGAACCTATGGACAGCTCTGGTCCCGGGACCATAAATCTCCATAGGATGGTGTAGCAACAGCACCACTGTACAATTTCAGGCCACTGTGATATTGCACCTAAAAAATTCAACTTTGAAAATTAATAACTTTTGAATGAAACACCTTTTCAGCAGTGGCAGTACTCTTGTTTTACTCAGGGTGTAAACCCTACAACATATTTTTTTTACATTTTAAGTATTACTATCCTTTAAGCCTCAGAAAACAAAAAGAGCCATTTTAATGGATTTGACATGGACTTACTGAGATATTAAATTTCTTGAGTGCCAGATGACTGAGCAACGCATTGCCTTCCGGTCCATTGCTTGCTGCTCTGGCACTCAACAGGTAAGCACACATGACCATGATAGATGCTGTTGTTCCTTAAAAGGGATAGTAATGTTTCACAAAAACAGCAGCTCCAATTAATCTTCATAGTATTTGAGCCATGGAGAGTGTTATTTCAATACTGTCAGTTGTAGTTCAAGAGTAATTGAATGATAAAGTATCCCCCTCCCACTCCTTTTACCTAGTGTAAGTCACCTCACCTCAGATATGGAATCTGGTGTCTTGATTGGACAGATCACAGCAAGGGGCCAATCTTCTTACTGTGATGATAAGGAAAACCCCGCCCCTTGACAGGTTTTTCAGCTTTTTCCCTTATCTTAATTGAATATTGTCCCTCTCTGTAATCTACGTGGGCACCTCCCTTCTGCTCTGAGCTGAGCAGTGTTACATCAGTAAAAGGAGTGGGAGGGGGATACTTTATCATTCAATTACTCTTGGACTACAACTCTGACAGTACTGATATAGCACTCTCCATGGCCCAAATACTATGAAGATTAATTGGAGCTGCTTTTATATTATGAAACATTACTATCCCTTTAACTATCCCTTTAACTACTTGAGTGTTACAAATGCCTTCAGCTTGTTCAATACACTGGTCTACAGGAGAGTGTTCCTGTGTAAAATTACACTTTTCTTTATTAGTCCCTTGGAGGTTAAAGATGTCTCCTGGAGACAGCTATGGACTCCGAGGGGTGAATAAAGAGGGGCATAATAATTCTGGTATTTGTTTATCTCTTGAACTGCTCGCTCAGAGCATAGGTAAGGCTGGATCTGGACTTTAGAGTATAACAGAAACGGATACACACTCTGGAGACAAAGGGCTTGATCCAAATGTTGGCGTCGCCAGAAATCTAACGCCTATTTTTTTTGGAGTACAGCCCACAAGTAAGAGTAGAAAACCCACGTCTCCAGTTCTGAACAGCATTCTCTGTGCTTTTCCCTACCCAGCCACTAGGGGAACACAGAGAAGGCTTTCAGCACCATGGACAGCTTTGAATGCCATAGGGATGTGCACTGCTCACCCCTGTGGCATTCAAAGGGTTAAAATCAATAAAACTAGTACACCAAGCACTACACAATGCCCCCTTCCACATCCCCCCATTACTATGTCACATATATTGCATATATGGGACATACTAACCACATCCACCTCATGGACTTCCATGTAGTGGACAAATCTGTCTTTTATTCCACAATTAACCCTTTGAGTACCAGAGAGGTAGGAAAGCATTGCTTAGCATGTTTCCTACCCCTCTGGTACCCAAAGGGTTAATAGGCAACGTATGGACTACATACATTGCCTATATATATGTGTGTGTGTGTGTGTGTTTTAAACTTTTTTTTAATTAAAGTACTATTATTAGACAGTTTATCTTAGATCTCATTCATTGTTAACCCCCTACCTCCTGTGTCCCATTGCTATTAGTACTTTTGCTCCACTCTTCTTCAAACTGAGAGTGGAGCAAAAGTACTAAAAGCAAAGGGACGCAGTAAGTATGGCATGATGAATGGATGAGATCTAAATTAACCCTCTGAGTGCCAGAGTAGTACGCAAAGCATTGCAAAGCAATGCGTTGAGTACCACTCTGGCACTCAAAGGGTTAAATACAACTGAGGGAGCAGGCTGCCCTGTGAAGGCAGCGCTTCCCTCATCTTTATTCATACATTGATCTATTATTATTATTATTTATTAGTATTTATTAGTATTTATTTCTTCTTATTATGTACTTATTTATTTATTATAAGCGGGTGGTAGGCTTGTATTTGCTGCCCGCTTCCTCCAATACCTCTCCTCTAGCGGTGGCATTGTGCCAGGCTGCCTGATCGCCTTGTGCAATTCGTCCCTTTGCACAAGGCAGCAAATACAAGCCTACCACCCGCTTCCTCCAATGTCTCTGCCCCTCCTCCCGCTTTCTCCAATAGCTCTCTATAGTGAGCATGGCTTTATTATGCTGCGGGCTTCACAGCCGCCCGCAGCAAGAGGGGGAATGAGAAATACATAATAAATAAATAAGTACATAATAAGAAGAAATAAATACTAATAAATACTAATAAATAAATAATAATAATAATAGATCAATGTATGAATAAAGATGAGGGAAGCGCTGCCTTCACAGGGCAGCCTGCTCCCTCAGTTGTATTTAACCCTTTGAGTGCCAGAGTGGTACTCAACACATTGCTTTGCAATGCTTTGCGTACTACTCTGGCACTCAGAGGGTTAATTTAGATCTCATCCATTCATCATGCCATACTTACTGCGTCCCTTTGCTTTTAGTACTTTTGCTCCACTCTCAGTTTGAAGAAGAGTGGAGCAAAAGTACTAATAGCAATGGGACACAGGAGGTAGGGGGTTAACAATGAATGAGATCTAAGTTAAACTGTCTAATAATAGTACTTTAATTAAAAAAAAGTTTAAAACACACACAAACACACACATATATATATAGGCAAGGTATGTAGTCCATACGTTGCCTATTAACCCTTTGGGTACCAGAGGGGTAGGAAACATGCTAAGCAATGCTTTCCTACCTCTCTGGTACTCAAAGGGTTAATTGTGGAATAAAAGACAGATTTGTCCACTACATGGAAGTCCATGAGGTGGATGTGGATGGGGTTAGTATGTCCCATATATGCAATATATGTGACATAGTAATGGGGGGGATGTGGAAGGGGGCATTGTGTAGTGCTTGGTGTACTAGTTTTATTGATTTTAACCCTTTGAATGCCACAGGGGTGAGCAGTGCACATCCCTACGGCATTCAAAGCTGTCCATGGTGCTGAAAGCCTTCTCTGTGTTCCCCTAGTGGCTGGGTAGGGAAGCACCGAGAAAGCTGTTCAGAACTGGAGACGTGGGTTTTGGATTTTCTGACTGAACTTGATACTTTGCAGTGCTGTGATTGGCTGTGGTGCTAGGTAACATTTTTATCGTGTGTTTTTAGGTAAGATTTTCTATGCGACGCAGGTTTAAGATTAACGTGTATTTTGTTGGTTATCGCTCGTTAGGCTTTCTAGGTAAGGAAGATTTGAATCTCACGTTACCTGGTCTTGCTTAACGAGCGAAGGCAGTTTTTTTCTTCACGTTGGTTTTAACGCCAACATTTGAATCGAGCCCAAAGGCTCCAAGGCCTGCACTTGCATCCAGCTGGATGCAAATTTTCCTATGGTCTCCTGTTTGACCATATACAAACATATGTGTATACAAGTGTTCTGCTCATTGATAAATATTCAGCGTTAGCTAATTCACCATTTCACTTAACTGTGAGTGTGTTCTCCTTTCTACACAGACTGGACTTTAGACCACAGAGAACAAATGGAAAATGTTTCAGTGTCTACCAGAGTGGTTGTCAACCAGAGTGCAGTGGCAGTTTGTTATGCCGTGGGCGTCAGATCAGCATACCTCCCAACATTTTAAATTGCCAAAGAGGGACACTTGTGTTTTAGGGGGTGTTGCTGGGGGTGTGGCTAGTGGGCAGGGCATTAACGATAATTTTTAGGCTATTTCATAACCTATTGACACCTCCTTGTGTAATGTAATAACTGTCTTATAACAAGACCAAAGTATTTTATTTACACAGACTAATTTATAAACACATATACTGACTTTTAAAGGGATAGTAATACTTCATTTTATCTTTATTTTATTTTGTAGGTATTAAAAAAACATGAAGAACAATATAAGTCTTATCTCTCAAACCTTTATGGTTTAAGAGATATTCACAAGCAAAGTATCCCCCCCCTGTTCAGCAGGATCAGAAGATGGGTGCCCAGGTAGACTGCAGAGAGGGACAATCTTCAATTAAGATAAGGGAAAAACCTGAAAAACTTGTCAAGGGGGAAGGGCTTTCATTGTTTTCATAGGAATAAGAGTGTCCCCTTCTGTTATCTGTCCGGTCTATGGACTGGATTCCACATCTGAGAAGAGATGGCTTACACTAGGAAAAAGGGGCGGGAAGGGGAAACTTTGCTTGTGAATATCTCTCAAATCATAAAGGTTGGAGAGATAAGACTTATATCATTCTTCATGTTTTTTTAATGCCTACAAAATAAAATAAAGTTAAAACGAAGTATTATTATCCCTTTAAACAAACAGTAATGTGAGTTTTATTGCTGTATAGTAATATGATACATTTATATACACACCACACAGTCTGATCTCCTAAAAAGAGGGACATCAGGGTGCGAAAGAGGGACAGAGGGATTTGGGTCTAAATGAGGGACTGTCCCTCCTAAAGAGGGACACTTGGGAGGTATGGATCAGGGTGCCCCACTTTTTCTATGAAGACTTTTACAAAAATGATAAATGTTAAAGTTGAGCTCCTAATGTATATTTATGGAAATTATTATGCACAACATTGGTCTTTGTTGTCATTCTAACTGGGAGACCTGAGACTAATTATATATCTGTGTATTGTGTTCTTCGTTAAAGGAATAGTAATACTTACAATGTAAAAAAAAATGTTGTAGGATTTATCCCCCTGAGTAAAACAAGAGTACTCCCACTGCTGAAATGTGTTTCATTCAAAAGTTATTAATTTTCAAAGTTGAATTTTTTAGGTGCAATATCACAGTGGCCTGAAATTGTACAGTGGCGCTGTTGCTACACCATCCTATGGACAGATCTGGTCCCGGGACCATAAATCTCCATAGGATGGTGTAGCAACAGCGCCACTGTACAATTTCAGGCCACAGTGATATTGCACCTAAAAAATTCAACTTTGAAAAATTAATAACTTTTGAATGAAACACATTTCAGCAGTGGGAGTACTCTTGTTTTACTCAGGGGGATAAACCCTACAACATATTTTTTTTACATTTTAAGTATTACTATCCCTTTAAGTCCTTGAGAATCCTGAATATAAAATGTAAGAGGTCCCTGGAAAAATTCCAGATTGACTGTTAGAGACGTCTTGAATGAAAAGCACCAATTCCATGATATTTACATTTTTATGATGATCCCAGGCATGTTCATTTGTAGATATTGTTGTCCGTTTAACTTCTTTAATTCTGTGAATCTCTATTTAAAAGACAATGAACTAAGATGCACTAAGGGGTGATAAAGTGGAGATGACGTCTCCAAGATCACAGCTGTGGTTCCTGGGTTATCATATGGAACGTACGCACTAATATTTCTAAAGTGGAAGAGATCTTAGTGAATAGACTTCATAGAACAACACAGGAACTGGAGAAGTGATATCACTGGAGAAGTCATATCCACTTTATCACACCTTAGTGCATCAACCCCATTGTGTTTAAAGGGATAGTAATGTTTCAGGAAAAAGCAGCTCCAATTAATCTTCATAGTATTTGGGCCATGGAGAGTGTTATTTCAATACTGTCAGAGTTGTAGTTCAAGAGTAATTGAATGATAAAGTATCCCCCTCCTGCCCCTTTTGCTATCACCGTACTTCTATCTCCTTCCTTTTACCATTCTGTCCATCTAACTTAGGATAGAACCATATTAGTATATCCCCACCGGTGTGTCTGTGAGCAAGGAGGTAATTTAAGGGTAACACATCATGACCCCACAATTCAGATTATATGAACTTTTTTTTTATTTTTTTTTTAGAAAATAATAAATGTAACCACTGGTGGCCTTAAAGTCACACATAGACTTTTTTCCCCAACCTTGCTCCACTGCTAGCACACATACAATGTATACTTCCCCAGTCATTTCTCACTGCAAGCCACAGGGCCACACATACACTGTCTGCTCCCCAAGTAATTTCTCACTGATTGCCACATATACTTTCTGACACCCTGTCCTTTTTCCACAGTCTGTTAGTAGTCATAGAACAACACATACACTTTTTGACACATCAGTCTTGTTCCACTGTCCACTACAAGTTATAGAACCACTCATACACTGTCTGACATGCCAGCCTTTCTTCACTATCTCAGTTTTTCGCCAGCAAATATCCCAGCCTTGTTCCATTGTCCTAGCCATACATTTACACATACATTGTCTTATTCTCCAGCCTTGTCCCACCGATACCCAAATAACCATACATGTCTGACATCCCAGGCTTGTTCAACTGGTAGTCACATAACCATATATACACAGCCAGGTTCCAATGCTAGCCACAGAATCACACAAACATTTTTACTTCCCCAGCCTCGTTCCTCTGGTAGCCATGTTCCTGGGATCCCCTATGGTTAGCTCATTCCAGTCAGACACCATTTTTTCAGGATGGCACTAGGTACTAAGTACAGTAGACAATTCCACAGCATTGAAAGATTTTAGTATCTTTGATGCAACTGAGGTGTAAAAAAGCTGTTTGTTCCTTTAGCACCGCCTTGTGGAAGTAGTTGTACACACCATGCTAGGGATAGAAATTTGCCTGCATTGAAAATTATATGCTTTGTTTACTTTTTT
Organism: Rhinophrynus dorsalis; assembly: GCA_037306005.1. Classification (NCBI taxonomy): domain Eukaryota; kingdom Metazoa; phylum Chordata; class Amphibia; order Anura; family Rhinophrynidae; genus Rhinophrynus; species Rhinophrynus dorsalis. The sequence continues at coordinate 24,297,583 of CM074721.1, read as the reverse complement.
TCATTTCTGTGGTTGTTACAACCATTTTTGTATAGCCATTTAAAAAAATGAGAGCTAGTAGATGAAGTAGTTTTGTCTTCTGGCACAGCTCATACCAATGGGAAGCCATTTTTCTCAGACTGATATGAAGTAATGAATAAAGCAGGAAATCCCATGATGCAGAGATGTTTTAGTATCTATGAAGTTATTTAAGTAAAAAAGTGTTTTTTGCTAAAGCACCACTTTCGGGCCTAGGGTAAAAAGGCATTGACTGCTCATTTGATGTGTCTGATTGTCTCCTTTCCAAAATGGTATGCTTTGTCTACCTTTTCTTCATTTCATTAGTTGTTACAACCATTTAATACAGGCAAGTCATATCTGACTAATATATGAAAATGAGAGAATGTAGACTGCATAGTTTTGTGCTTCTTGCAGCCCCTGCAGTATATCAGCTCATATCAATGGGGTTACATTTTTCTTGGAAGAGCAGTATCTAATGAATACAGTACAACATTCCATGGTTTATAAACCTATCAGTATCTTTAAAGGGTTAGGAAATGTAATATATATCTATTTTTTCCTACTGCGCCACCTTCTGGAAAGATTTGTGCACACCAACCTAGGGTTAGAAAGGTACGTGACCTCTTATTTGATGCCATGGAATATCTATTTTCAGAAAATGTATTCTTTTATGGGGTTATTTTGTTGTTATATAAGTATTCCTTAAAACTATGGTTTGTGCAGTTTGGTTACATCCTTCAAAAGGTAAATCAAAATTCTATGTGCTGTTATCAATTTGTGGTCCCAGTGAAGGACATATATGTGTGCACCTATTAATATTGGGTATAAGTGTACTCAGGAGATGTGTGTCATTCATGTGTCATACTTGTTTGTTGTTTGTTACTCTAAGCTTTCTTGACATGTACAGTAAATTGTGGCTTTAGTGTATATTTATGAAACGTTCCTGAAAATCCATATTTTTAGCAAAATGTCGTAATTTTATCATTGTGTAGGAAGATACTTCAGTGATTGATTCGTAATGTAATCTACTTTCAGGAAATATATGCATTTATATAGTTAATGAGCTGTTTAGGCCGGGATTCATCATGATGCACATGGCTTAACGCACAAGAAAATCGGAGGATTTCTTTGCACATTAACCATTTGCCCATTCAGCAACTTTTGATTGTATCTGGCCATCGATTATTCTTCAATAAGCGATGGCCAGATAGATCCGCAAATGTGATCCGCTAGCTTCAAGCTGGCAGATCCCATTAGAATGCATGGGGCGAAACTACGCATACACATTTTCACTTATGCATATGCGTGGGTTTTTCCCCGGACTGGCCAATTTGCGCAAAGTCATTGATGAATAACCGAAGGTATCCATCGATGATCTCCGCAAAGAGCAGCGTATTTGATACATTGCTCTTCCCGCCGTTTGATGAATCCCAGCCTTAGTGGTAATTTTACCATGTGATTAATGGAATATCCATTTTCATTTTCATCTTTCTGTGCTCCGGGGCCTGTGAAGGCCATGCGCGTAGACAAAACTATTCATATTTGTATTTGGGGCTTTCTGTACTTTTAAAAATAACTGGAGCTTTCACAACAAACTATCATGGTTCCCGTGATTCCTTGTCACTCTCTGCTGTGGTGCTCGCTCATTGGCAGAGAGTGATTGGCTCGCCCAGGGTGTCCCTTCATATACCGGGCCTATGGCACCTGTCAGGTGCCCTTTTAGTGGTGTTCCCATTCCTGCGTATTTCGTTGCTGTGTTCCTGCGTTCCTGTGTACCGACTCGGCCCGTCTGACTACTATGTTGTTCCTGCTCCGTGATTGACCCGGCTCTGGCTGACGTTCCTGCTCTGTGATTGACCCGGCTCTGGCTGACGTTCCTGCTCTGTGATTGACCCGGCTCTGGCTGACGTTCCTGCTCCGTGATTGACCCGGCTCTGGCTGACGTTCCTGCTCCGTGATTGATTCCAGTGTTCCTGCGAGATTCTGATCTCTTTGCCTGGCGACATTCTGAACTGTGCTTGCAGTGCTGTACAGACTGTTCACTCTCTTATCATCTGCAGAGCTTGTTGCCTCCGTTACTGAGCCTGTCTGTACACTTGCTGAGCTTGTTGCCTCCGTTACCGAGCCTGTCAGAGTACACTTGCTGAGCTTGTTGCCTCCGTTACCGAGCCTGTCTGTACACTTACTGAGCTTGTTGCCTCCGTTACCGATCCTGTCTGTACACTTGCTGAGCTTGTTGCCTCCGTTACCGAGCCTGTCAGAGAACACTTGCTGAGCTTGTTGCCTCCGTTACCGAGCCTGTCAGAGAACATTTGCTGAGCTTGTTGCCTCCGTTACCGAGCCTGTCCGTGTACACTTGCCAAGCTTGTTGCCTCTGATTCTGAGCTGTTTAACACTTGCTGAGCTGTTGCCTCCATTACCAAGCCTATCCGTTTACACTAGCAGAGCAGTGACCTACATTTACGGTGCTTGCACCCTTTCAGTCGTTGCACCGCGTGGTGCTATTGGGCATTCCGTAGCTCTTGCAGTGTGTAGGTCCAGTTCGGCACCGGAAGGGTGTCTTGGCTCTGGTCTTGTATTGCTTGCAGTGTTGTACCATCATACTGCACCTGGGAGTGCGTTTGGCTCACGTTACATTCGCTTGTGCAGTGTCTCTTCCGTTACCGCACCTAAGGGGTGTTCTTAGCTCCGGTCCCATTTGCTCTTGCAGTGTCTCTCTTCCGTTACCGTGCCTCAGTGGTGCTATTGGCTCCGGTCCCAGTTGCTCTTGCAGTGTCTCTCTTCCGTTACCGCACCTAGGGGTGCTATTGGCTCTTGCTCCAGTCAGCTCTGACTATACATTTGGGAATATTACAGTAAGGCTATCTTGTACGGTTTCGGCTCGGTCAGGCCGTGCATGCGCAGTACATTGCTGCCTTCTGCTGAGCGGCTGCGTATGCGCCCGGTCTGCCTCTCGATTGGACAGGCTTCTCCTATCCCGCACGGCTCCCAAGCGAGCCCCCCTCTCTTCCCCATCCATTGGCTGCCTTAAGTATTTAAACAGGCTATCCCAGGCTTAGGGTGCCCATTCCACGAGCTTCTATAGCGCTTAGTCCATATCCTGCTCTGTTTGTTACTGACCTTTGGCTCTGATCCTGACCCCCGGCTTATCTCCAGTCCTTGGCTTGACCTTTGGCTCTAATCCTGACCTCTGGCTTGTCTCCGGTACCTGGCTTGACCTTTGGCTCTGATTCTGACCTCCGGCTTGTCTCCGGTACCTGGCTTGACTTTTGGCTCTGATTCTGACCTCCGGCTTGTCTCCGGTACCTGGCTTGACCTTTGGCTCTGATTCTGACCTCCGGATTGTCTCCAGTCCCTGGCTTGACCTTTGACCCTGATCCTGACCTTCAGCTTGTCTCCAGTCCCTGGCTTGACCCTTGGCTCTGATTCTGACCTCCGGCTTATCTCCAGTCCCTGGCTTGACCTCTGGCTCTGTGTCTGACTGCGTTACTGCCTTCCGTCCAGATTCTAGCTTGTCTTGCCGGCCTGGTCCCTAACGGTACCCAGGGAACTCCCATCCTGGTTGCACCCCGGCTCAACTGGGGTGGAACAATCTGGTTTCGCGACCAGCACCATTACTCAGCTTCGGCTGCAGCAAGGGAGTACCTGGCACGCCGTCTCCGATCTCAAGCATCGCTCCCCAGTATCTCTCTCCAGCTACTGAACCATTGCCGGCACCACACAGTTCCCTACACCCCGCGTGGTGACAACAGGAGGACAAATGAGTTGCACACCCCTCTGTTCTTTAAAGTGTTAAGTTCTCATGAGAACTGCATTGCTCTACTTTATATAACAGGCAAATGTAGTAGATTGTTTTCCTTTGGTACGGAACAAAACAGTGCATACATCAGCTTAACTGCTCAGTCTGTCACTTAAGATCTTAATACATATTTAAAAGTACGATGCTTTAGGGTCTAATTAGTCGAACTGAAATTAATATTTATCTTCACAGCTTGTGGTTTCCATTAACAAGGATGCTAAAAAGAGTAAGAATTTGCCATAACAACGGTACGAAGTGAACAGTTCCCAGTGGTATCAGTTTGCGGGAGGTGAGATCAGATCTACCGGTAAGTAGTCGCAGAAACAAGCATCCTACAGGAGAGTTCCAGTAAGGAGGAAACAGTTTTGTCTGTGAGTAGTTTTTTCTGGCTTGGCTAGGGGTTGTCAGAAATGTCAGAAAGGACACGTATGAAAAGTGAATACTGCATGGCAACATGAGAAAGATTGCAACCCAGTAATAATGGGTACAGAGGTGAAGTGTGCCTTTTCCATATATGTTACTTTTTAAAGGGACACTATCACCTAAAAACAACTTTAAAAATGACCTAGAACTTCCTAACTTAGCCCTACAACATCTCACCACTCAGCGACAGTTAATCTTTTTGGTGCCAAGGGAGGAGGACAATGCATTGCTGAACAGTGTCAGTGAGTGGGAGAGGTAATATAGGGATAAAACAGGAAGTCACTGCTAGGGGAGGTGGGTAATGGATTGCTGAGTAGTGTCAGTGAGTGGGGGAGGTAATGAAGGGATAAGACAAGAAGTCAGTACTAGGGGAGGTAGGTAATGGATTGCTGAGTAGTGTCAGTGAGTGGGGGAGGTAATGAAGGGATAAGACAAGAAGTCAGTACTAGGGGAGGTGGGTAATGGATTGCTGAGTAGTGTCAGTGAGTGGGGGAGGTAATGAAGGGATAAGACAAGAAGTCAGTACTAGGGGAGGTAGGTAATGCATTGCTGAGTAGTGTCAGTGAGTGCGGGACATAATATAGGGAAAAAACAGGAAGTCAGTGCTAGGGGAGATGGGTAACGTATTGCTGAGCAGTGTCATTGAGTGTGGGAGATAATATAGGGATAAGACTCTTTATCTTGTTTGGGCTTGATGGGTGCTCCTCACAGTTGTTTGTCTCCTAAAGTATAAGGGCATCCCAGGCATGGGTCCTTGCTTCCATGTGCCTAGAGTGATTCAGCTGCATCACACCGACAAAGCCCACATAGGCCGAATCGTATATCTGTGGTTATGCTGATTCTTTCATGCAGAGAGGATTTGCCCGACATTTTGGAGCTGGACTGTCTGTGGGCAGGATCAGCCTGATGGAAGTCAGTGTTAGGGGAGGTGGACAATGCATTGCTGAGCAGTGTCAGTGAGTGGGGAGATAATGCAGTGATAAGACAGGAAGTCAGTGCTATGAGAGGTGGACAATGCATTGCTGAGCAGTGTCAGTGAGTGGGGAGGTAATGGTGATAAGACAGGATGTCAATGTTAGGGGAGGTGGGCAATTAATTACTGAGTAGTGTCAGTGAGTTGGGGGAGATAATGTAGGTATAAGACAGGAAGTCAATGCTATGTGAGGTGGACAATGTATTGCTGAGCAGTGTCAGTGAGTGAGGGAGGTAACTTAGGGATAAGACACGAAGTCAGTGCTGGGGAGGTGGAAATGCATTGCTGAGCAGTGTCAGTGACTGGGGAAGGTCATGTAGGGATAAGACAGGAAGTCAGTGCTAGGGGAGGTGGGCAATGCATTGCTGAGCAGTGTCAGTGAGTGGGGGAGATAATGTAGGGATAAGACAGGACATCAGTGCTAGGAGAGGTGGGTAATGCATTGCTGAGTAGTGTCAGTGAGTGTGGAGGTAATGTAGGGATAAGACAGGAAGTCAGTGCTAGGGGAGGTGGGTAATGTATAGCTGAGCAGTGTCAGTAACTGGGGAAGGTAATGTAGAGATAAGACAGGAAGTCAGTGCTAGGGGAGGTGGGCAAGGCTTTGCTGAGCAGTGTCACTGAGTGGGGGAGGTAATGTAGGGATAAGTCAGGAAGTCAGTGCTAGGGGAGGTGGGTAATGCATTACTGAGCAGAGTCAGTGATTAGGGGAGGTAATGTAAGGGTAAGACAGGAAGCCAGTGCTAGGAGAGGTGGACAATGCATTACTGAGCAGTGTCAGTGAGGGGAGGTAATGTAGGGATAAGACAGGAAGTCAGTGCTAGGGGAGGTGGGTAATGAATTGCTGAGCAGTATCAATGAGTGGGGAGGTAATGTAGGGATAAGTCAGGAAGTCAGTGCTAGGGGAGGTGGGCAAGGCTTTGTTGAGCAGTGTCACTGAGTGGGGGAGGTAATGTAGGGATAAGTCAGGAAGTCAGTGCTAGGGGAGGTGGGTAATGCATTACTGAGCAGTGTCAGTGATTAGGGGAGGTAATGTAGGGGTAAGACAGGAAGTCAGTGCTAGGAGAGGTGGACAATGCATTACTGAGCAGTGTCAGTGAGGGGAGGTAATGTAGGGATAAGACAGGAAGTCAGTACTAGGGGAGGTGAGTAGTGCATTGCTGAGCAGTGTCAGTGAGAGGAGGTAATGTAGGGATAAGACAGGAAGTCAGTGCTAGGGGAGGTGGGTAATGCATTGCTGAGCAGTGTCAGTGAGGGGAGGTGATGTAGGGATAAGACAGGAAGTCAGTGCTAGGGGAGGTGGGCAGTGCATTGCTGAGAAGTATCAGTGAGTGGGGAGGTAATGTAGGGATAAGACAGGAAGTCAGTGCTAGGGGAGGTGGGTAATGAATTGCTGAGCAGTATCAGTGAGTGGGGAGGTAATGTAGGGATAAGACAGGAAGACAGTGCCAGAGGAGGTGGGCAATACACTGTTGAGCAGTATCAGTGAATGGGGAGGTAAAGAAGGGCTAGTTAGTGGAACTATCAATATTCTCCTCAGTAAGAAAAGCCCTACAATATGTGTATATTCCATGTTACATAATACATTCCTTTTAATAAATATAGATTTTGGCAAGATGTTTACATCTTTTGACAGGCAATACATTTAAATGATGACTGCTGTGCTACAGTAAGTAATTGGTATGGCATCTGTTTAATGCAAATTACCCATTCCGATGGAAAACAAAGCGGGAGAAGTAAATAAATCACTTTGAATGAGTAAGATAATAAGTGAAATGTGTCATAGAGATTAAGCTGCGTGTCATTTATGCTCCAAAGTATGTTAAATTGAAGCTGGGAGCAACAGAAATGTCTCAGTACCAAGAAATAACAGTTGTTTTCTTCTCTTTCTGTCACGACTTATTTCACTTAGTAATCTGGAAGCAGTTCTCACGGGCAGCTTAACCCTCTGGCACTCAAAGGGTTAAAGTGTACCTAATACCTCATCCAAAAATAACCCACAGCCCACACTTACGTTTGGGATATTATGTCCACGCAGGCGGACATGACAGTTACTAACAGGACCACAGGACACAAACCCTGCCAAATGCACATATCAGTCTTATCCTTTTAACCCTCAGAGTGCCAAGGTGGCACAACGTACATGCTTGGATAGCTGTCACCTCTTTGCCAAGCCCGTATGTCAGTTCACCGAATTGCAGCCACAGCATAAGCCGGCATTGCAGCATGTGGTGGCTGGAATTAAAATAAAAGTGTCAGCTCTTGTGGGGGAAGGCATCACAACTCCTCCTGACGCCCCACCCCCACCCCAGCTATTGATCTCCAAGTTGATTACACTGGGAGATCAATAAATCTGACGCGGGAAGCAGCATGAATACCCCTGCTTCCATCCTACTCGAAGTTCCGGGTAAAAAGCCTTCTACGTCATGATACCGATGACGAAAAAGGCTTCCCCAGATCCCTCCCACTCCTACCTGGTAGTTCTGGTACCATGTTGCTCCCCTGCGACATCTCTGTTGATCTCCCAGCCAAATTGACTGGGAGATCAGTATCTACGGAGACATCAGAAGGGGTTCTAATGTCCCCCACAAGGTCTGAATGGACCCTTTGAGAGCCAGAGAGGTAGTCATTGCATTTGGTACCTGTCTGGCACTCAAAGGGTTAAAAATGAATCAAATAAATAATAGTAGTAATAATAATAATAATAGTAACATAATAACATGTTAACATAGTAAATTAGGTTGAATAAAGACACAAGTCCATCAAGTTCAACCTTCTCCTCATACCCCAGTATCTGAGAATGTATTGGCTTTCCTGCTACCAAATAAGTTAGTCTTTATCAGACCTTCCTGATCTGCCTACTGATAAACAGAATAATTCCGTATGTTCCTTTTGAAAGAAATGTGTCTAATCTTCTCTTAAATATATCAATTGTATCTGCCATAACCACCTCCCTGGGCAATGAATTCCACAATTTAACATGTCTTGTGCATGGGGTATAGGTCCAAGAAATAGACTTCACACACTTTATGGGTTTAAATTAGACCGCGGCTTTATTATATAAAAACCTTTACCAATTATTAAAATTCACATCCAACCTTAAAGGGATAGTAATACTTCGTTTTAACTTTATTTTATTTTGTAGGCATTAAAAAAACATGAAGAATGATATAAGTCTTATCTCTCAAACCTTTATGGTTTATGAGATATTCACAAGCAAAGTTCCCCTCCCCGCCCCTTTTTCCTAGTGTAAGCCATCTCTTCTCAGATGTGAGTCTGGTTGTATGACAGTACAGATAACAGAAGGGGACAATTTTCTTTGTATGAAAACAATGAAAGCCCTGCCCCCCTTGACAAGTTTTTCAGCTTTTTCCATTATCTTAATTGAAGATTGTCCCTCTCTGCAGTCTACCTGGGCATCTCCCTTCTGATCTGGTTGAACAGGGGGGGGATACTTTGTTTGTGAATATCTCTTAAACCATAAAGGTTTCAGAGATAAGACTTATATCATTCTTCATGTTTTTTTAATGCCTACAAAATAAAATAAAGTTAAAATGAAGTATTACTATCCCTTTAAGCCCTTGCCAATGTCCAACTTTTACAGGCTAACCCAGCCTATCCACCTTTTTTGAGCCAAGACTCCAAACACCCAAATTGTTTCCTTAAAGGGATAGTAATACTTCGTTTTAACTTTATTTTATTTTGTAGGCATTAAAAAAACACGAAGAATGATGTAAGTCTTATCTCTCAAACCTTTATGGTTTAAGAGATACTCACAAACAAAGTATCCCACCCCTGTTCAACCAGATCAGAAGGGAGGTGCCCAGGTAGACTGCAGAGAGGGACAATCTTCAATTAAGATAAGGGAAAAAGCTGAAAAACTTGTCAAGGGGGGAAGGGCTTTCAGTGTTTTCATACAAAGAAAATTGTCCCCTTCTGTTATCTGTCTGGTCATACATCCAGATTCACATCTGAGAAGAGATGGCTTACACTAGGTAAAAGGGGCGGGAGGGGATACTTTGCTTGTGAATATCTCATAAACCATAAAGGTTTGAGAGATAAGACTTATATCATTCTTCATGTTTTTTTAATGCCTACAAAATAAAATAAAGTTAAAATTAAGTGTTACTATCCCTTTAACCACACCTCATTAGCTGGTCAATGCAGCTCAATCAGGCCAGCGTCTAACCCGCGACAAAGTCCGGGTGTCCTTAGACCTAGGCCGCTGGCCTACCATCTTCCTGTAACCTCCCCCATCTTATTGACATTCTATACATTGGCAAGGGCCCAAAGCGCCAACAAAGCTGCGACAAACAACAGTAGCAAATACACAACCTCCTAACAGAACAACTGTCCCAACCAAATACAAGCCCCAAAAAACAGGGAGGGAGGGAGGGAACTGCTGCTTCTCCCGGTTCAACCCGCTCTGCCACACTTCAGGAAGTGGTAACCGTACTTTATAACCTCCCGTGACGTCCCTTATCTAACTCCTAGACCACCCTCACTTATTTCCTTTACCCTAACCCCAGCACAGACATGTCTCCTTTCCTGATATCCATGGAGGTCTGACCTTACTGTAAAAAAACCCTTCCTCTGCTGAAGTCTAAACCTCCTTTCCTCTAATCTCTAGGGGTGTCCCCTGGTCACCTGATCAGGCCTTGGAATAAATAGCTGACCGCAGAGATCCTTATACTGACCTCTCATATACTTGTACAATGTGATAAGGTCTCCTCTTAGTTTGTCTAGTCGATCCTCATACGTCAAGTCCTCCATTCCCTTAATTAATTTTGTTGCTCTTCACTGTACCCTCTCTAGTTCTAGTATATCCTTTTTCAAGAACCGGTGCCCAAAATTGCACTTCATCCTCAATAATAATAAAAAATAATAATAATAAAAGTGTGCCAGAGGGGGTGTCAAACACATTGGTTTGCAATGTGTAGGACACCCCTTTGGAACTCACGCATACCTCCCCAGCACTCCGATCCACTGTCCATCCCCCACCCAACACTATATGACTATCCACCTGATCCAGCTACAGATCTCTACATTCACTGTCAGACCCCATGTCTGGTTCTACTTCCCAGTAGAGATCACTGATTTCCATATACACTGTCTGACCCTCCCCCAGCCTTGTTCCACTGCCCATTATTAGTAACAGACCCCTGAGTACACACTTTCACCCCCATTCTTGTTCCACTGGTAGACATGCAATCGCAACATATACTGCCTTCTCCCACAGTAGCCATGCTTCTCGCATCCAGTACCCATACCAGTGGGGTACCATTCTATTCAGGCTAGCACTAAGTACTGGATAGACTAGGAAATTCCATGGTGTTGAAAGATTTTAATATTTTTGAAGTGACTGAAATGTAAAAAACAATGTTTTTTTTTTTTTTTTTGTTATCACACCACTTTATGTTAAGAGTTGTGCACACTAGTCTGGTAGTACAAAGGCAAGTGGCCCCCTGTTTGATTCTGGTGAATTGTTCCTTTCCAAAATGGTATGCCTTACTGATGTTTTTGTACTTCTTGCACCCCCTACAGTATGTTAGCCCATTACAATGGAGAACCATTTTTCTTATACTATTAGAAAGTCTAGAATTCAGCAGGAAATTTCATAGTTTTCAAAGATTTTGGTATCTTTGAAGTGCAGTATCTCAATGGCTTGAAATGTTACAGCGGTACTGATGCTATACCAGTCTATGGACAGCTCTGGTTAGTTGTCCATAAACCTCCATAGAATGGTGTAGCAACAGCGCCACTCTAAAATTTCAGGCACCTGAAAAAATCAAGTTTGAGCTGCAATAACTTTTGAGTAAGACATCGCTCAGTAGTGTTTTACTCAAGAGGATAACCCTACAGTATACATATTTTTATGTATAAAGTGTTACAATCCCATTAAATGTGATAATCAAATAAAAAAAAAAAATCAGTAAATCGATATAACAGTCTGCTGCGTGCAGGACTCATGCCTAAGTAAGACCTTCTGTTAAACAAATTAAAGGAGCAGTAAACTTTTTTTTTTATAAAAAAAATATATATTGTAGGGATTTTCCTATTGAGTAAAATAAGAGTACTCCCACTGCCGAGAGATTTATATTTCCAGAGTTATTACAATTTAAACCCATGTTTTTTTACATTAGAAGTGCCCTCTAGTGGTCTAATTCTAATTAGATTTCCTGCTAGATTCTAATGGAGAGGAAAGTCAGAAAAGTCAGAGACATACAGTTCTCCATAGAATGTGATAGAAACTGCTGAGTCACTTCCTGTCAGTTAGAACTATCAGGAAGTAAACACAGTAAATTCACTTCCTGTCAGTTAGAACTATCAGGAAGTAAACACAGTAAATTCACTTCCTGGTTATTTAAACTGCTATAATTTTTGAATAAAACATCTGACAGCGATGGGAGTGACCTTGTTTTATTCAGCAAGAAATGCTCTGTAAAATATGTGTTTTCATAAAAAAATTTCCCCTTCTAACCACATTTCTGTCCAACTACTGCAACAGCTGGCAAGTAATGGGCTCAGTGATGGGACGCGTTTAACACAAAGCATATTCTGATATGTAGATAAAAAGATACCAATTAAACCATTGTTCTTGAACCGCAGAAGAAAGTCTCTCAGATGCGCTTCAGATAGTTTCATGAAAATGAAATGCTGACAAAGTCAAGAGCTCTGGATAAAGTTTCAATTCCAAGGAAGCAGTAGCATGGCAGATTTTTTTTTTCTTTTTCAAATGAATTTTTTAATAAGGTAAAATATAATTACAACACACTATTTCATGACAGCGAGAGGTGTAATTTGATTTCTTTTTTTTTTTTCTTTTCTTTTGATGAATATAGAATATGTACAAGCCAATTTGAAAACTTGTGCATGAGCCAGCCTATTTTAAAGGGGATCTTTCACCTCCACATGACCAGGTCTCTGTCCTTTCTTCACCCTCAGTACTCTAAATCTATGGTTGTACAAACGTTCATAAGTCTACCTAAGCCTTGTAAAAGATATTTTACGTTTGTACCTCTTGACGTGACATCAGTACTGCGCTGTACCTTACGGTGCATAAGTCACTCCCACAGGGCATGATCAGTAACCGTGCGCGTTCACACTTCACTTCGGTGTGCTTTGAACGGCTCCTAATGTTACAACAAGAAGCGATTCGCATTATACTGAGGTTGCAACCTCAGTATAATGCGAATCGCTTCTTGTTGTAACGTTGGGAGCCGTTCACAGCCCACCGAAGTGAAGTGTGAACGCGCTCGCCGGGGCAGCTGGGAGGGAGGTGGGAGGAGAATGAGCTAGTGCTGGGAGCTGTGCAGTGCGGAAGTGTGCGGCTAGAACATAAAATATCTTACAATTTATGTAGAATTAAAAAAAAAAGAAGCACCTTTCCCAGCACTGATTAACCGTTTAATGAGTTGTTAAAAAAAATATCTGAGCTGAAAGTTCCCCTGTAATCTTTTGAGTGTCAGAGATGTATCCAACCCTTTGCAACTCTCTGTCACGCAAAGGGTTAAAGGCATAGTACTGGCTAATATTGACCTTGTGGTAGGGTATCAGGACCTGCTTTGCAATGCATTGCGTACCTTTTGAAAGGGTTAAAGGAACACTAACTCCTACTAAAAATTAGAAAAATAATTGGGGAATAAAATCCCAATGGCAACAGTGAATCAGTTCTCAAAAATGAATCTTTAATTAGTAATGAACTTCATGTCCAAGGAGAGAGGCATGATTCTTTGTTGCAGGACTCCTAGACACTAAACTCCTCCCACTAAGAAGACTTCAGTGGGATAAGTTGATTCTAAGAGCCCCACAAAAATAAACATGTCTTCCTCAACAGACATTATACCCCAGGAACAATGAAAGGTAAATTGTGGAAAATTTTAATAGCTGTCATTAAAGAGGATGTATCACCTTATAAAACATTTTTACCATAGGCTTGGTTACTAAAGTATTGTTAGGAAAGCTGTTTTTTTTTGTTTTTTTTTAATGTACCTACTTTTACAGATATTTAATCTTCTGTACAGTGCACTTCCTCATAATGGGCACGGCACAGCTCAGCTTCTCCTTCCACTTCTCTCCCAGCTGCCCCAGGGAGCGCATTCACGCTTCCCTTCAGTGTGCTGCAAATGTCTTCTATCATTATATCAAGCTCTGTTTAGAATTATACTGAGGTTGCAACCTCAGTATAATGAGAACCGGAGCTTGATATAACGATAGAAGTCATTCACGCCACACTGAAGGGAAGCGTGAACACACTTCCTGGGGCAGCTGGGAGGGAGGTGCGAGGAGATTAGGCAGTCAAGAAGAAGCATAATGTACCATTCTGATTCTTCGGCAAAGCTTCAACAAGCAATATCTGTAAAAGTAGGTAAATTAAAAAAACAAAAAACAAAAACAAAAAACCTTTCCTAATAATACTTTAGTAACAAAACCTATGGTAGCATTTTTATAAGGTGGGGTGATACATCCCCTTTAAGATTTTCTTTTGCAGATCAGGGTACACGAAGGTTTATTAGGAGGTTTTACTGTTTTTTTTGTATGTATGTTTATTTATATAGCGCCATACATGCACACAACGCTTTACAGGAATAGTAATAGACATTTTGTAAGTATGTATCTTTATTTATATAGCGCCATACATAGTAACATAGTAACATAGTAAAGTAGGTTGAAAAAAGACACAAGTCCATCAAGTTCAACCTTCGCCTCATACCTCAGTAACTGAGAATTTTATAGCTTTCCTGCTACCAATTAAATTAGTCTTTATTAGTGTTGAGCGAGCGTGCTCGGCCGATGCTCGGATCGGCTCGAGCATAGCTCTGCTCTGCACATGGCGGTACTCGTACGAGTACCGCCATGTGCTCGCCCGACATGCTCGGGTGAAGAGGATCTGTGCCGGAAGAGGCACAGATCCGAAGACGCTCCGCTGGACCACCAGGGAATGGAGGTACGGGGGCATTGCGGAGATGAAGGGGGCATTGCGGAGATGAAGGGGGACATTATGGAAGAGGGGCATAGACTCTATGCCCCTCTTCCACAATGTCCCCCTTCATCTCCGCTATGCCCGTCTTCCACAATGTGCCCCTTCATCTCCGCTATGCCCCTCTTCCACAATGTCCCCCTTCATCTCCTATGCCATAGAGGAGATGAAGGGGGACATTGTGGAAGAGGGGCATAGCGGAGATGAAGGGGGACATTGTGGAAGAGGGGCATAGAGTCTATGCCCCTCTTCCACAATGTCCCCCTTCATCTCCGCTATGCCCCTCTTCCACAATGTCCCCCTTCATCTCCGCTATGGCATAGGAGATGAAGGGGGACATTGTGGAAGAGGGGCATAGCGGAGATGAAGGGGGACATTGACCAGGCACCCTCCGCTCATCAGAGCAGGGGGTGCCTGGTTTAATGCTCGAGTGCTCCCATTCATTTGAATGGGGCTCGGGTGCTCGGCCGAGCACTCGAGCATCAGGGGGTGCTCGGTCAGAGCACCCGAGCACCCGAGCATCGGGGTGCTCGCTCATCTTTAGTCTTTATCAGACCTTCCTGATCAGCCTACTGATAAACAGTATAACTCTGTATGTTCCCTTTTGAAAGAAATATATCTAATCTTCTCTTAAATGTATCCATTGTATCTGCCATAACTACCTCCCTGGGCAATGAATTCCACAATTTGACAGACTTTACCGTAAAAAAACCCTTCCTCTGCTGAAGTTTAAACCTCCTTTCCTTTAATCTCAAGGGGTGTCCCCTGGTCACCTGATCAGGCCTTGGAATAAATAGCTCACCGCAGAGATCCTTGTATTGACCTCTCATATACTTGTACAGTGTGATAAGGTCTCCTCTTAGTCGTCTTTTCTGTAGAGTAAATAAACCAAGTTTGTTTAGTCGTTCCTCATATGTCAAGTCCTCCATTCCCTTAATTAATTTTGTTGCTCTCCGCTGTACCCTCTCTAGTTCTAGTATATCCTTTTTCAGAACCGGTGCCCAAAATTGCACTGCATACTCAAGGTGAGGTCTTACCAATGATTTGTATAATGGCAAAATAATGTTATCCACTCTTGCTTCAATACCTCTTTTTATGCAAGACAGGACTTTGTTTGCCTTTGCTACTGCTGTTTGACACTGGTCACTGTTTCGAAGTTTGTAGTTGACAAGGATACCCAGGTCTTTTTCTAGCAACGAGTCACCTAAAATGATTCCATTAAGTTTATAAGTAGCCTTGGGATTGTTTCCTCCCAAATGCATGACTTTACACTTCCCCACATTAAACTTCATATTCCACATGTTTGCCCAATCTGACATTGTATGTAAGTCCCTCTGTAGAGAGAAAATATCCTGGTCTGAATTAATGACTTTGCATAATTTAGTATCATCTGCAAATATTGATATTTTGCTTTCTGTATCTATTTCCAGGTCATTTATAAACATGTTAAAAAGCAGCGGACCCAATACTGAACCCTGAGGTACTCCACTCTCCACTTTAACTGTACACAGCTCTTTACAGGACTAGTAATAGACATTTTGTATGTATGTATCTTTATTTATATAGCACCATACTTGTACACAGCGCTTTACAGGAATAGTAATAGACATTTTGCATGTATGTATCTTTATTTATATAGCGCCGTACATGTACACAGCACTTTACACAAGTTGTAACAGTACGATACAAAAAGACAGAACTGGGTTAAGAGCATCAGGCTAAAATGTCATCATTGCTTTATTTGGTGGGGAAAGAGTACAGCAAAGGGAATCATTCATTGGGAAAGGAACCTTGCCCCAAGGAGCTTACAATCCAATTGAAGTCATTAACCCTTTGAGAACCAGAGAGGTGTGCAACTCATTGCAAAACAATGTGTTGCACACCCCTCTTGTCCTTTAAGGGTTAATCATAAAATGAACCGGAATAGACACTGTATAAAACCCTCAAAGAGTTTACGAACAACTTTTCCCAATATGAAAGAGTCTACTGAAAAAAAAAAATAAAATCTCTGTCTTCTGTCCTACAATATACATACAAAATGTGAGAGGCTTCTGAGGAGGAACAAACAGCACAATGGCCTGTTCTATGGCTAGTTACTGCTGAGAAGCATCACGTTTAGCTCTCTAGAGAAACTTCCACATACATATTGGACTAATCCCGCCCCCAAAAGGGAGGTCTAGTTCCAAAATGATGGGCAAGTTCCCTCTGCTCAGGAACACCAGCTAACCCCCCTACATACGTTTTGGCCTTGTTGGGCCTCGGCAGAGTGGTATAGCTGGATTCCCTACGCACTGAGAGGAAGGTGTTCACGTCTGGATTACCCCTCACTCTTAGGGAGACCACCTAAGAGTATTCAAAATAAGCATATAAAATGTGAGAGGCTTCTGGGGACAGACAAGCAGCACAATGGCGTGCTCTATGGCTATCCACCACTCAGAAGCATCATGCTTTAGCTCTCTAGTTCGTTCTGTCCTAAAATGTATGATCGATGTAAGCAGAAACATTTTTTTTTACCCAGAGTTCAATAATATTCAGGTTAGACAATAACCTTCTGTGTAATCTCCTGCATCAAAAGCTTTGGCAAAATCAAACAGATAACATCTGCTACAATCCCTCGGTCTTACCTCTTACTTATTTCTTCATCGAAATCAAATCCAGGCTTTGATGTGACAATTCCTCCATAAAAACACACTGAGCCATATGTATAAAATTGGACCAGTTCATTTCTGGGCTAAACCAACTGAGCCTTAGGGGACAAATACAAATTCCAGGTGAGTTAAATGGGACTTTTAACCCTTTAAATGCTAGAGAGTAATAGATAAGTGGAATAGCCTACCAGCAGAAGTGGTAGAGGTTAATTCAGTGAGGGGTTGTAAGCATGCATGAGAGAGACATAAGGCTGTCCAGAACATACAACAAGACCAAGGACCAAATAAGCATTGAGGTTTTTATCATAGCAAAATGGGCAGACTAGATGGGCCGAATGGATCTTATCTGCCAACAAGTTCTATGTTTCTTATGTCATAATGCATTGGAGAAAGCTATAACATTTGCCTTAAAAGCTCCATTTAAATGAACTGCAATTTGGGGGACTTGCATGGGTCCCCATTTAGTGCAAATAGTTTACCCCAGAATTTCACTGGTAACATAGTAACATAGTAAATAAGGCTGAAAAAAGACACGCGTCCATCAAGTCCAGCCCATGCCAATAACACCCCTGTTGATCCAGAGGAAGGCAACAAAAAAGCCCTTTGGAGCAATTTCCAATGTAGGTAGGTAGGTAGGTAGGTAGGTAGGTGTGTGTGTGTGTGTGTGTGTGTGTGTGTGTGTGTGTGTGTGTGTGTGTGTGTGTGTGTGTGTGTGTGTGTGTGTGTGTGTGTGTGTGTGTGTGTGTGTGTGTGTGTGTGTGTGTGTGTGTGTGTGTGTGTGTGTGTGTGTGTGTGTGTCAAATAGTTCCCGGGATCAATATCCTATTTGCATTGAAGCCATCTGTCATAATTGTCAATATTGTTCTGTGCTAGATAGGCATCCATTGCTTTTTTGAATGCAGTTACATTATCTTCAAGCACAACATCCCGAGGCAAAGAATTCCATAGCCTTACCGCCCTTACTGTAAAGAATCCCTGCCTGTGTTTTAGTCTAAACATTTATACCTAAGACCTCCTGACTTCATTTAAGACTTTGGGTATCTGATTGTATTTCTGTATGGTTCTGCTGTTGTTCGCTTTATGGAAGTCAGTTTGACAGGTATGAAATTCCCTAACTGTGAGCGTGTTGCCATTTTAACCCTTTGAGTGCCAAAGAGGTACGCAATGCGTTGCTATGCAATACGTTGCATACCCCTCTGGCACTCAAGGGGTTAAATAATGGTACCATAACTGCTTTCTGCCTGATTCATGTTGTTGAGCCTGATAAACAAACGAAATAATTAGAAATAGAAATCTGGATACTGCTGATCTTAACTCCACAAGCTCCCAGCGGTTCCCAACCCGTGCCCTCAGGGCCCATTAACAGGCCAGATTTGAGGATTTCTTTGTTAGACGCAGGTGAGTAAATCAAATTGACTGAACCTCTGATCAACACAACTGTGTTCTAACAAGGAAATCCTCAAATCCTGGCCTGTTACTGGGCCCTGAGGGCTCGGATTGGGAACAGCTGGTGTATCCCATCTGAAACCAATGGCCATATGCACAAAACAGTTCAGCTGTTCAGGGGTAAACCATCAGCACCCTAAGGCAGAAACAAAAATTCCTATTGATTTATCGGGGATAAACAAGTAACACACAAGAGGGCATCATGCCTCCCAACATTTCAAATAGCCAAAGAGGGACACGTGTTTTAGGGGGTGTTGCTGGGGGTGTGGCTAGGGTGACCACATATCCAGTCTGCCATTCAGGGACACTGCAGAGACGAGACTAGCAGAGTACTTGTCCTCGGCTTTAGCACAGTCTTGCAGAAGAGGTCATTGTACATCAATAGACATAAGTACACTGCCTGCTCTTTATCTGGCGCACCACAGAGTTCTAAACACTAGAGGGGGATCGGCCCTTTGACTACTGTGACAGAAAGTGATGACTGTGGTGGACTACAAGAACAGGTACTTCACGCCCTTAGACTAGCCTTATACTACTACAAAATTGTACTGCAGCTCCTGTTTGATATCAGGATGAAGGCTCCATTCTCTCTAGTGTTTAGCGAACTGTCTGGAGGCCATTTTCTTGTAGTCCAGCAGAGGCATCACTTCCTGTCACAGCAGGCAATGGGATGTTCTCCTTCTAGTGTTTAGACCTCTTTGCTCTGGAGTCTTCTTTCCAGGACTTTTTATTGTATCATCAGGGACAAGGGACACACATTCAAAATCAGGGACTGTCCTGGGTAATCAGGGACAGGTGGTCACCCTAGATGTGGCTGGTGGGCAGGGCATTGCTGATAATTTTTAGGATATTTCATGATTTATTGACACCGCCTTATTTAACCTAATAAATAACTTGTAACAAAACCAAAATATTAACACAGGGACACCAGGGTGATACACTTCTATACACACCACACAGTCTGATCTCCTAAACACAGGGACACCAGGGTGATACACTTATATATACACACCACACAGTCTGATCTCCTAAACACAGGGACACCAGGGTGATACACTTATATATACACACACCACACAGTCTGATCTCCTAAACACAGGGACACCAGGGTGATACACTTCTATACACACCACACAGTCTGATCTCCTAAACACAGGGACACCAGGGTGATACACTTCTATACATACCACACAGTCTGATCTCCTAAACACAGGGACACCAGGGTGATATACCTATATACACACCGCACAGTCTGATCTCCTAAACACAGGGACAGCAGGGTGATACACTTCTATACATACCACACAGTCTGATCTCCTAAACACAGGGACACCAGGGTGATATACCTACATACACACCTCACAGTCTGATCTCCTAAACACAGGGACATCAGGGTGATACACTTATATACACACCGCACAGTCTGATCTCCTAAACACAGGGACACCAGGGTGATACACTTCTATACACATCTCACAGTGTGATCTCCTAAACACAGGGACACCAGGGTGATACACTTATATACACACCGCACAGTCTGAACTCCTAAACACAGGGACACCAGGGTGATACACTTATATACACACCACACAGTCTGATCTCCTAAACACAGGGACACCAGGGTGATACACTTATATACACACCACACAGTCTGATCTCCTAAACATAGAGACACCAGGGTGATATACCTATATACACACCGCACAGTCTGATCTCCTAAGCACAGGGACACCAGGGTGATACACTTACATACACACCACACAGTCTGATCTCCTAAACACAGGGACACCAGGGTGATACACTTCTATACACATCACATAGTCTGATCTCCTAAACACAGGGACACCAGGGTGATACACTTATATAAACCACACAGACTGATCTCCTAAACACAGGGACACCGGGTGATACACTTATATACACACCACACAGTCTGATCTCCTAAACACAGGGACCCCAGGGTGATACACTTCTTTACACATCACATAGTCTGATCTCCTAAACACAGGGACACCAGGGTGATACACTTATATAAACCACACAGTCTGATCTCCTACACACAGGGACATCAGGGTGATACACTTATATACACATCACACAGTCTGATCTCCTAAACACAGGGACACCAGGGTGATACACTTATATACACATCACACAGTCTGATCTCCTAAACACAGGGACACCAGGGTGATACACTTCTATACACACCACACAGTCTGATCTCCTAAACACAGGGACACCAGGGTGATACACTTATATACACAGCACACAGTCTGATCTCCTAAACACAGGGATACCAGGGTGATACACTTATATACACACCACACAGTCTGATCTCCTAAACACAGGGACACCAGGGTGATACACTTATATACACACCACACAGTCTGATCTCCTAAACACAGGGACACCAGGGTGATACACTTATATACACACCACACAGTCTGATCTCCTAAACACAGGGACACCAGGGTGATACATTTCTATACACACCACACAGTCTGATCTCCTAAACACAGGGACACCAGGGTGATATACTTATATACACACCGCACAGTCTGATCTCCTAAACACAGGGACACCAGAGTGATACACTTATATACACACCACACAGTCCGATCTCCTAAACACAGGGACACCAGTGTGATACACTTATATAGACACCACACAGTCTGATCTCCTAAACACAGGGACACCAGTGTGATACACTTATATAGACACCACACAGTCTGATCTCCTAAACACAGGGACATCAGGGTGATACACTTCTATACACACCACACAGTCTGATCTCCTAAACACAGGGACACCAGGGTGATACACTTCTATACACACCACATAGTCTGATCTCCTAAACACAGGGACACCAGGGTGAGAAAGAGGGACAGAGAGATTTGGGTTTCAAAGAGGGATTGTCCCTCCTAAAGAGGTGCACTTGGGAGGTATGGTGCATCTCATAGGATAATAATGTCTTAGATTAATATAATTCAGTGTTAATCTTCATCAGTCATACTCACACATTACAGAGGCTACATATGAATTAGACTGTTTCAATTAGACTCATGGAGGATATTTTCGCTGCCCCCACACAAATCATCCAATGGACCAATAGCAGCTCCTCTTGAGACACTGGCTCCCTTAACCTTTTGATTGCCAGAGGGGTACGCAATGCATTGAGTTGTGTGTGTACTCCTCTGGCACTCAAATGGTTAAAGAAAAGAGAGAGCCACAGCCATAAACAACAAACACAAAGGCAAATAAGGGGGAACTTCAATATATAGACCATAGCTGACTGTATAATAACAAAGGTATATACTTAAGAGAAATGTCAGCCCGCTTGGAATCCTATATTGAACAAATTAATGCGAATTAGGAGAAATATGCCCACTCCTGTTTGAGCTTCCACCGTAATACTCAATACACAATCCAGTTAGAAACATAACAGACTTTGTAGCATGTTACAAATCTATAATCAAATGTTTCTACCTGATCATAGTAACATAGTTGAAGACGTCCATCAAGTCCAGCCGCCAACTCACCCCTGTTGATCCAGCGGAAGGCAAAAACACAAACAAACATAGGGTACAAAAAATTCCCTCCTGACACCAAATGGCAGTCAGATATTTTCCTGTATCAATATCCTATCTGCTTTGAAGTCAACCGTCATAAATCTCAATATTGTTCTGTGGTATAAAGGTATCAATTATTTTCTTTGAAAAAGGTTACAGTATCTGTAAGCACACCATCCCAAGGGAAAGAATTCCATCTCTTTACTGCTCTTACTGTAAAAAATCCCTGCCTTTGTTTTAGTTAAAAGCGCCTTTTCTCTAGACTTAACAGCTGACCTCTTGTTCTTAGCTCTGCGCATTTCAAGACCTTTTCATCAGGACAGTGGCCATGTAATATACAAGTTACATACAAAACGCCTGTTATTTTTATATTGAAGCAGTATGCTGTACATACCCCATAGAACTTTAACACTTTGAGTGCCAGAGGGGTACGCAATGTCGTTGTGTATCCCTCTGGCACTCAAACAGTTAAAAGATTAAGATTACCATGTGCCATGGGTGGAATTTGTGACCTGTGGTCCTGTTAGCAAGTGTCATGTCTGACTCCATGGAAAGGATACCATGGACTGATTTGAAGAGCAAAATACATAGGGGAGATTAGGATTTTCTGACCACGGTAAGGTAAATAGGGAAGGTTATAATTAGGAGGTGTTAATTCTGCATAATATTCTTAATGATGGCGGTGTGCGTGTGTTCTGTTATGGGATCATACGTTCTATTTCACACTATAAAGTTCAGCCACCATTGTTCAATTCTAACTCCAGTGGAGCGGTGCGAACAAGGCAGGATTTCCCAATAGGCTGAAAAGGCAGCTGTCTAGATCAACAAATTTAAAGGGATAGTATTGTCACAATTTAATAAAACCGAATCTTGTAGGTATAAAAAAAAACTAAGCTAAATGCACCCAGTCCTATCTCTCAAACCTTTAAAGTGTTAGTAATGTCTAAAAAAAAACTTTTTTGCATTTAGAAGAGCTTAAAAAGCTGATCTACATGCAAAAAACGTATCTCTCAAACCGCTATGGTTTAAGAGATACGGGCGTTTAAAGTTTGATTTCTCCTACTGACAGCTGTAAAGCTGTCAGCAGGAGATCCGTGTCGGTCGACACGCTGGCGCTTGAGAAGTGCCGCGATCTCGTTACTTACATGGAATCCCTTCATTGGAATGGTCTAAAACGTGTACCTAGTGTTCAGGCACATGTTTTAGACCATTCCAATGAAGGGATTCTGTGCAAATAACGAGATCCTGGCACTTCTCAAGAGCCTCCGTGTCGACCGACACGGATCTCCTGCTGACAGCTTTACAGCTGTCAGTAGGAGAAATCAAACTTTAAACGCCCGTATCTCTTAAACCATAGCGGTTTAAGAGATACAGTTTTTTGCATGTAGATCAGCTTTTTAAGCTCTTCTAAATGCAAAAAAGTGTTATTAGACATTACTAACACTTTAAGGTTTGAGAGATAATTGCAGCAAAAGATTCCCCCCCTCCACTTTCCCTGACGTCAGTGCTCTAACTGACTGTAGGGGAATCCGGTTCCGAGACCGTTGAAGGCTCTTCAGCAGAGCTGAGATCAAGAGACCTAAAAAGTATTACTTCACTGGAATGGTCCACAAAGTGTGCTTGCAAACTAAGCATTCAGTTTTATTAAATTGCGACAATACCGTCCCTTTAAAGGGCCGTCTTAGCTGTGTTGACCACACCCCCATTCTGAAATGTAGGTGTGGTCAGAGGAATCACAATATGATTACAACTGTTTATATACTCTTTTTCAGGTTATTATTTAACCCCTTGGGTGCTTCGCAATGCTTTGCAGATCTATTTAGCAACCAAGATGTTAAAGATTTTTTTGTTTTTTTTTTTAGTGTTGCTTGTTATAGACCAATGGTATTTTCCATGGCAGGAGAAAGTGGATAGGTCTGGGGGTGTGGTCATGTGAGGAGTGGGGGTGGGGTCATGTGAGGAGTGGAGGTGTGGCCATGGGTGGAGCTAAAGGCCCAGGGGAACTGGGATATAAATCCAGCCCTGGATGCAAATTCTCATATTCACCCCAATAAGACCTATTATGGAACCAGAGGTCAAATGACCCCTACTGAATCCTACATGCAACAACTAAAAGGAAGGGTGGGGAATTCAGGGGGGTTACACACTAAGGTGTGTTAAAGAGGAGATTACTAGTGTTGAGCGAGCACCACGATGCTCGGGTGCTCGGGTGCTCTGACCGAGCACCCCCTGAGGCTCGAGTGCTCGACCGAGCACCCGAGCCCCATTGAAATGAATGGGGCAACACCAGGCACCCCCTGCTCTGATGAGGGGAGGGTGCCTGGTCAATGCCCCCTTCATCTCCGCTATGCCCCCTTCATCTCCGAATGCCCCCTTCAGCTCCGCAATGTCCCCCTTCAGCTCCGCTATGCCCGTCTTCCACAATGTGCCCCTTCATCTCCGCTATGCCCCTCTTCCACAATGTGCCCCTTCATCTCCGCTATGCCCCTCTTCCACAATGTCCCCCTTCATCTCCTCTATGGCATAGAGGAGATGAAGGGGGACATTGTGGAAGAGGGGCATAGCGGAGATGAAGGGGCACATTGTGGAAGAGGGGCATAGCGGAGATGAAGGGGCACATTGTGGAAGACGGGCATAGCGGAGATGAAGGGGGACATTGTGGAAGAGGGGCATAGAGTCTATGCCCCTCTTCCACAATGTCCCCCTTCATCTCCGCAATGCCCCCTTCATCTCCGCAATGCCCCCGTACCTCCAGTCCCTGGTGGTCCAGCGGAGCTTCTTGGGATCTGTGCCTCTTCCGGCACAGATCCCCGCCACCCGAACATGTCGGGTGAGCACATGGCGGTACTCGACGAGTACCGCCATGTGCCGAGCAGAGCGATGCTCGAGCCGATCCGAGCATCGGCCGAGCACGCTCGCTCATCACTAGAGATTACTTCTCCAGTGATATCACTTCTTCAGTTCCTATGTTATTCTATAGAGACTATTCACCAAGATCTCCAAAACCGAAAACATATTAGTGCATAGACTCCATAGAATAACATAGGGACTGGGAAGTTTATCACAATGGAGAAGTTATCTGTTCTTTATCACACCGAAGTGAATGTCTCCCCAGTATTTACTGGAATGCAACTCCCATCATACTCAGCTGGTGTCACCACCCGGAGGGTAATAACCCGAGTGATGCCGACACTGGTACAGAAGCTAGGGAGCGAGGCTGGAGTTCGGTGACGGCATGCCAGGTACCCCTGTGTTGCAGCCAAGGCTGGGTAAAGGTGCTGGTCGCGAAACCAGATTGTTCCACCCCAGTCGAGCCGGGGTGCAACCAGGATAGGGGTACACTGGCTACCGTTAAGAACCAGGTCAGGAGGGAATCAGGCAGGTGGTTCTTCGGAACCAGGAGCTGGAGAATTCAGGAGCGAGCCGAGAAGATACCAGGGGCTGGAGAACACTGGAGAGTCAGGAGCAAGCCGAGTCAGATACCAGGGGCTGGAGAACACTGGAGAGTCAGGAGCAAGCCAAGTCAGATACCAGGGGCTGGAGAACACTGGAGGGTCAGGAGCAAGCCGAGTCAGATACCAGGGGCTGGAGAACACTGGAGAGTCAGGAGCAAGCCAAGTCAGATACCAGGGGCTGGAGAACACTGGAGGGTCAGGAGCAAGCCGAGTCAGATACCAGGGGCTGGAGAACACTGGAGAGTCAGGAGCAAGCCGAGTCAGATACCAGGGGCTGGAGAACACTGGAGAGTCAGGAGCAAGCCAAGTCAGATAACAGGGGCTGGAGAACACTGGAAAGTCAGGAGCAAGCCGAGTCAGATACCAGGGGCTGGAGAACACTGGAAAGTCAGGAGCAAGCCGAGTCAGATACCAGGGGCTGGAGAACACTGGAGGGTCAGGAGCAAGCCGAGTCAGATACCAGGGGCTGGAGAACACTGGAGGGTCAGGAGCAAGCCGAGTCAGATACCAGGGGCTGGAGAACACTGGAAAGTCAGGAGCAAGCCAAGTCAGATGCCAGGGGCTGGAGAACACTGGAGAGTCAGGAGCAAGCCAAGTCAGATGCCAGGGGCTGGAGAACACTGGAGAGTCAGGAGCAAGCCAAGTCAGATACCAGGGGCTGGAGAACACTGGAGAGTCAGGAGCAAGCCAAGTCAGATACCAGGGGCTGGAGAACACTGGAGGGTCAGGAGCAAGCCAAGTCAGATACCAGGAGACAGAAAAAAGGACTACTCTAATGGCAAGCAGAGCTCGTGGAACGGGCACTCCACGTCTGGGGTAGCCCGTTCAAATACTGATGGTAGCCAATAGGGAAGGGAGAGGAGAGGGGCTCGCCAAGGAATCCTTATGTGATAGGCGAGGCTGGACAAATGAGCACAGGCGCCGGGCGCATGCGCAGGCGTCAGGAGGAGGAACGCTGCATCCTGCACATGCGTGGTCTCGCTAACCCCGCAACCCGGAAGACAATACCCCGCCGCGAACGAGAAAGCAAGCGGCCGGCGGGGAGGAAGCGGACACACACACACGGTGACAGCTGGTCACTGGCAGGATAAAGACGAAGGGAACTGTAGTCTAACAACAGCCTATGATTGAAACAGATTATATCACACTTGGGTTCATATAGCACTGAGCACATTATCTAGCACCTTTACTGCCTTATCATTACCACTGAGATATCTGTTTTTATGAAATGTGTTATTGTTATGAGTCAGATCTGTGTTTCCATTAACACCTTAACGACACAGGACGTACATGTCTGTCATGGGTGGATGTCCCTAAAGGACCCATGACATACATGTACGTTATCGATTTCAGGGTTCCCCGCAAGGCTGCAGGCAGTTCGGGGAGCCCTAAATCGGAATTTTAAAAAATGCTCCTTGGTCCTTAAGTGCCAGTCACGTGCGGGCGCACCAGTCCTTAAAGGGATAGTAAACCTTGAAAATAATTTTATTTTATATTGTAGCCCTTAAAAAAAAAGAAAAATGATATAAGATATTCATAAGCAAAGATTCCGCCTGAGTGACGTCACCATTTTAGCTCTCAGATTTGGAATCCGGTCCCGGGACCGGTTGCGGCTCTCCAAAAGTGCAGAAATCATGATCTTTACAAATAATTTCTTAATTGGAATGGTCTACAAAGTGTGCTTGCAAGCCAGGCACACTTAGTACACAGTTCCAATTAAGTAGTTCTTTTTAAAGATCGTGATCTCGGCACTGCTAAAGAGCTGCCGGTTGATCTGTGGACTGAATTACAAATCTGTCCACTAGATGGCAGACTTGGCTGAAACAGCCAGGAAAAGGAAACTTTACTTTATTTTACTTCTGAATATCTCCCAAAGCATAAAGGTTTGGGAGATAAGACATATCATTTTTCATGTTTTTTTAAGGGCTACAATATAAAATAAACTTATTTTCAAGGTTTACTATCCCTTTAAGGGGCTAACCCAATGAGGAACAGACAAACCCCTCTGATTTTCAAGTAGTTAAAGAAAATTATATATAAAAGTTCCCTTTTCCTGGCTGTTTCAGCCAAGTCTGCCATCTAGTGGACAGAATTGGAATCCGGTCCACAGATCAATGGGCAGCTCTTTAGCAGTGCCGACATCACGATCTTTAAAAAGAACTACTTAAATGGAACTGTGTACAAAGTGTGCCTGGCTTGCAAGCACACTTTGTAGACCATTCCAATTAAGAAATTATTTTTAAAGATTGTGATCTTGGCACTTCTGGAGAGCCGCAGCCAGTCCCGGGACCGGATTCCAAATCTGAGAGCTAGAATGGTGACGTCACTCAGTAGGAAACTTTGCTTATGAATGAGGTAAGACTTATATCATTTTTCATGTTTTTTAAGGGCTACAATATAAAATAAACTTATTTTCAAGGTTTACTATCCCTTTATGGGGCTAACCCAATGAGGACTAGACAAGCCCCTCTGATATTCAAGTATTTAAAGAAAATTATATCTTTGCATGAATAACTTTTGCCTAAATGTGTGTGCAGTTTTCTAGTTCAACTTCCCTTTGTGTTTTACATATTATAGATTGACCAGGTTCATCAGTCCAATTATATAAATATATATATTTTACGGGTCTATTTAGATTTGGGATATCTTTGTATATAGGCTATACTTCAGGTTTGTTTTAATCTGTTTTTGAGTTGTGCTCACACACACACACACACACACACACATTGCATATAGCATAGCTGTAGATGAAGTCTGACAACCCTTCAATGTAAAACGCTTATTTTGTAATACTATATAACTTTGTACATTCAGAACTTAAGATGTCAGTCCCAGTTTCCATAAAACCTGCAAATGTGTTTAAAATAGGTTTAGTAAACAAAATGTTTCTGGAACAAAAATAAAACTGAGTCATGCCCGTTATACATTTTTCAACATCATGAAAAATTACATGTCTACAACAAACTCCACAAAATATATTACCTTGAAATCTAGCACTGAGGGAGATCTTGGGGAATAACAGAGTCTTTTCACTTGCGGCTGATTGATTGGTGGTCCCATTCCTGAGATATTGAACTCTCAAAAAACCTGTGTGTGGATGTGCACTAAATTTTGCACAGGGAAAATGTAGTGCACATTTGTGTATATTCAATAAAAACTCGTTATTTTGATTCCAAGTTGTTTTCGAATGTTTGTTTTCATGGTTCAAGTCAAGTGTACAAAGGTAAAATAATAGAAAGAAAAAAAACCCCACAAAAATAAAATTAAACTGGTGGATCATGCACACAAAGGGAGAGATGCACTAAGTGGTGATAAAGAGGTGATAAAGTGGAGATGACTTCTCCAGTGATATCACTTCTCCAATTCCTATGTTATTATATGGAGTCAATGCACTAAGATCTCTTCAACTTTGGAGATCTTAGTGAATTGGCTCTATAGAATAACATAGGAACTAAAGAAATGATATCACTGGAGAAGTTATCTCCACTTTTCGCCTCTTTATCACCTCTTAGATTACATAGCAAAAAAATGTAGATTGTTCTTGCGAATCATGCTCAAGTGATCAATACATTACATGACACAAAAGTGTGATCATGTGCACAAAACATCGAACAAGAGATGAAATATACAAATTAAATTGTGTTCATGAAGGATGCTTAAAGGGATAGTAATACATGTTTTTCACAAATATTCATCTTGTAGCTATTAAAAACTTACACTAAACGCCCCCAGTCCCATCTCTGAAACCATTATGGTTTGAGAGATAATCGTAAATCGCAAACCAAGCACACTTTGTAGACCGTTCCAGTGAAGGATTTCTTTTTCAATATCTCGATCTCGTCTCTGCTTAAGAGACTCCACCAGTCCCGGAACTGGATTCCCCTGCAGTCAGCTAGAGAGCTGATGTCAGGGGAAGAAGAGGGAGGGGGCAACTTTAACTACGATTATCTCTCAAACCATAATGGTTTGAGAGATGGGACTGGGGGCATTTAGTGTAAGTTTTTAATACCTACAAGATGAATATTTGTGAAAAACATGTATTACTATGCCTTTAACCCCTGTGACACTCAAGGGGTTAATTGAACAATGAAATAAATAAAAACACAAAGAAAGGTGGGTCGTGCTATCAACAGCTACTCAAATAAAAAATCGAATATTAAAAAACAAAAGAAGTTACTCGCAAAGCAGTTTTCAATCAATTAATAGATTGCACGACAATAAAACTCAGTCGTGCTTAATCGAATAAAAAAATTGAATGTAAAAAAACAACAGAAAAGGTTGCACACGAGGTGAGTTTAAAGGAGCAGTAAACTTTTTTTATGAAGGGATTTTCCTATTAAGTAAAATAAGGGTACTCCCACTGCCGAGAGATTTATATTTCCAGAGTTGTTACAGTTTAAACCCATGTTTTTTTACATTAGCAGTGGCCTCTACTGGTCGAATTCTAATTAGATTTCCTGTCAGATTCTAATGGAAAGGAAAGTCAGAGACATACAGTTCTCCACAGAATGTGATAGAAACTGCTGAGTCACTTCCTGTCAGTTAGAACTATCAGGAAGTAAACACAGTAAATTCACTTCCTGTCAGTTAGAACTATCAGGAAGTAAACACGGTAAATTCACTTCCTGATTATTTCAACTGCTATAAATTGAAACAGAAGATTACATGACTAAACATTCATCAAAAAATGTTGGAAGATATTTCGTTAACGCCTTCGCGTCCTGTGACGTACTCGGACCGTCACGCTGGTCCGGCACTTAAGGACCAGTGACGGTCCTGGTACGTCACGTACTTTTACTCACCACGCTCCTGCAGGAGCGCGGTGAGCAATACCGTGGACTGAAATTGATCGCTCCAAGACCGGAGCGATCTCTTTCAGTCCTCCTTTCGATGTGCCGCCCCACGTGATCAGTCACGTGGGACGGTACGTCGAACTCGTCTATCTGGTCCTTAAAGGACCAGACACCGCGGGATCGTCGGACCTTAAAGGGTTAAAAACAAACAGCCAACCTTTGGTCAGTGACAGCAATTGCAACAGTACCATCATATAATGTAAAGGTAAAAAATGACTGAATTCATCCTTTCATGTCATGTTGTTCTATAATAACTTTTGAATGAGACATCTCCCATATGGAGGAGTAAAAGAACTGCAAAGATTTTCATGAGTATTACTATGCCTTTAAACCACTTTTTGGCGCCCTCTCCCAATCTAGTGTTTATTGTTATTCAAGGTGCAGTACAAAGCCAAACACATCTGAATCCCACAGTAAATGTTAAGGAACAGAATTCATCAAAGAACAAAACATTGATACATAACAGTCCAATTTCCTTATGAATGGTAACATTCAGGATGTAACAGTGGTCTTGTGCAAGGTTGCTGTTGCTATGACGTTTCCATGGTGATTCTATTATTGGACCGAGCAATCATTCTGCATTTCACATGAGCTGCTCCGCTGCACTTTGCAGTGACTTGCTCGTATAAATGATAAAGCAGCAGGATGAGGGGTAGGGGCAAGCTGGCAGCCTTCATACTGGAGGACAAATGTTTTCTTTTACTGGCACAGATAACAGACCGTTAGCATCCGTTCTTACTTCTTAGTGTATCCAACTGGTGGCAGCGAGGGGATACCAGCAGATATGGAAATCTTACTGAATGGAATGTATGAAACAAGGATGTAGCATATAACCCACACCTCTACCTGCACCTCCAGGTTGAATGAGCAAAGAAAGTGGAAATATTCTAAGGCATATAGATAACATTATAGTGAACCAATTAAAACGCTCATTTATTTTAACCCATTCGATGCAAGAGAGGTCTCCAATGTATATGTCCCTCTTTAGGAGATATTATGGCTGCATACCCCCCTAGTATCCCTCTTTATGAGATATGGGCCACATATACCTCCCAAGTATCCCTCTGTAGGAGATATTAGGGGTATGTACCTCTCAATGTCCCTCTTTAGTAGATATTAGGGGTCCATACCTCCCAAGTGTTTGTCTTTAGGAGATATTAGGGCTCTATAACTCCCAAGTGTCCCTCCTTAGGAGATATTAGGGGTCTGTACCTCCCAAGTGTCCCTCTTTAGGAGATATTAGTTCTCCATAGCTCCCAAATGTCCCTCTTTAGGAGACAGTATGGATACAATCCTCCCAAGTGTCCCTCTTTAGGAGATATTAGGACTCCATACCTCTCAAGGGTCCCTCTTTAGGAAATATTAGGGGTCTGTAGCTCTCAAGTGTACCTCTTCAGGAAATATTAGTGCTCCATACCTACCAAGTGTCTCTCTTTAGGAGATAGTAGGGATAAATACCTCTGAAGTGTCCCTCTTTAGGAGATATTAAGGGTCCATACCTCTCTAGGATATATTAAGGATATATTAAGGGTTCATATCTCCAAGTATCATTTTTAGGAGATATTAGGTGTCCATAACTCTCTAGGAGATATTAAGGGTTCATATCTCCAAGTGTCCCTTTTTAAGAGATATTAAGGGTTCATATCTCCAAGTGTCCCTCTTTAGAATAGTTGATTGGTCACTGGTAGTGCTAGACTGATGTTGCGTTCCAAGGCAGAGCGTGTGTCGTGGATGGTCTGTCAGATGGGGATAAATGGAAGCCTCAGGTAAGGTTGGCAGGACAACCGGTGGTGGATATTAGGTTGACTGGCAACAGACTATATAGCTCCCATGCACCTCCTCTGTTAACCCGCAACCCTATCCGTGATTACTCCAGTGTTTGTAAAAGCGCAGGAACCTGAGGTTCCAGCAAATCTGGGATGTATTCATTATTCTAAACAGGAGTATTTTCGGGGCAAATCAGACGCACCATAGGAGAGGGTGGATGAAAACTTGGGACTTTTAACACCTTGACAATGTGTTGAATAACTCTGAGGTACTCAAAAGGTTAATCATAAAGGTGGTACAGCATTGATGTTTTCTGAAAAAAAGGGGGGCTTTATGGGAAAAAGTGAGAACCGCTGCTATGGATGGTCTTTTTCCTTGAATTCAAATGTATATTTATTAACATATCAGTGAGTGTACTGTGAATTTAATCAATTTTGTGTTCAACGCTTTGAAGGACAGATGGGTACCGCAATGTGTCAGACTCAGACACATCACTGCCACTCAAAGAGTTAAATATAAATCAGTGTGGGAGAGCTTAGTCTGAGAGAGAGAGTGTTTAGTCTGAGAGAGAGAAAATGCTTAGTCTGAGACAGAGAGTGCTTAGTGTGAGAGAGAGAGTGCTTAGTCTGAGAGAGACAGACAGAGAGTGCTTAGTCTGAGAGAGACAGAGAGTGCTTAGTCTGAGAGAGAGAGAGTGCTTAGTCTGAGAGAGAGAGAGTGCTTAGTCTGAGGGAGAGAGAATGCTTAGTCTGAGACAGAGAGTGCTTAGTGTGAGACAGAGAGTGCTTAGTCTGAGAGAGAGAGAGTGCTTAGTCTGAGAGAGACAGAGAGTGCTTAGTCTGAGAGAGACAGAGAGTGCTTAGTCTGAGAGAGAGAGAGAGAGTGCTTAGTCTGAGAGAGAGAGTGCTTAGTCTGAGAAAGAGAGAGAGAGAGTGTGAGAGAGACAGAGAGTGCTTAGTCTGAGAAAGAGAGAGAGTACTTAGTCTGAGGGAGAGAGAGAGTGCTTAGTCTGAGAGACAGAGAGAGTGCTTAGTGTGTGTGAGAGAGAGAGTGCTTAGTCTGAGAGAGAGTGCTTAGTCTGAGAGAGAGAGAGAGCATGTGTGTGCTTGGTCTGAGAGAGAGAGTGTGTGCTTAGTCTGAGAGAGAGAGAGTAAGAGTGAGAGTGCTTAGTCTGAGAGAGAGTGCTTAGTCTGAGAGAGAGTGCTTTGTCTGAGAGTGGTCATGCAACATTGAGTGGTTCTGCCCCTTTTGTAGCTCCTCCCTTTTGTGACTCCGCCCTCACACAGCTATGGCCGGTATTTTTTTAGGAAAAGGTGGCAACCCTATGTACAATTAACCAAAAAATATGATCCCAGTTAAATATATTGTCATCAATACACTGGAGTCAGGGATCAAAGTATTCCCTGACACTTATCAAGGAAATCTAATTTCTCATTTAAAAGAAGAGAATTAAATGAGCCAAGTTACCATAGTGACCAATGACTAAAGGACATTGTTACCTGGATACGGTATTGCTTCCTGTTCACCAAAACATCCCTCCATGTGTTTGTTTATTGATGTCAACTCAAAGGCATCTTTTTACTTACACTGAACACAAAAGGTTACTTTAGAGGCAGCCAGTATTGCTGAGACAGTACAGCATAGACAGGCAACCTAAGGTATCTGGCTGTTGAACTACAACTCCCATCATCCCCACCAGGGGCAAAACCCAGGATTTCCAGAAAAGGGGTTGAAAGGTTATTTAGATTTTGTGATGATGCTAATTAAGGCATGACAGGCAAACTCACTAGGTATGTGCTTCTGTTACACAGAGAAATTATACAGATACACCTGACTAGCTAGGTAAGTGCATCTGTTACACATAGTAATTATATAGATACACCTGACTGCTGTATGATGGACTCTACCTAGGTTAAGTCCTTCTGTTACACACAGTAATTTTATACCAAACACAGAGGCTTCATATTAAGCATTAACTCTCCTCACTGCCACCCTCAGCAGCAAATGAAAACTTTATCTGAACAACATACACAAGAAGAAACAACTTGATAGTACCAGCTCCTCCCCCAAACCAATCATGTGTCTCTATTCCCCTATAAATGGGATGGCAGTTAAAGTCTTCCCTTTCTTTGCTGCTTCCCTCAGATAAGTACCTGCACTATTGTGATTATCATTTGTTTATGACTGTGATTAAACATTACTGTACTGTTTTTGTATTGTTGGGTATGATGACTGTATATTATGCTAATTCCCTATAGGATTTTAGTCATTGTATGCCTTTTGCCTACTTTCATTGGCTGGTTGTGCATCTTTATTTTATTTGGTTACTAGGCTTGTCTCTCCCTTATGCTGGATAGTTATGTATCCTCTCTCCCATTTTTATAGTTGTCTCCCCTCAGTTACCTTTACTGATTGTTTTTTGTCCCTTTCTTACTGGCCACTTCTTAGGCTGTTTTTTCTATCTGTATACTCCGTATTGGAGTTTTCTCTACCTCTTTCTGGGTCCCCCGCTCTGTTCCCTTACTTCCCTGATTTCTGGCCTTTCTGCTCTGATCCCCTGAGCTTTCTCTGCCTTTTTGGCATGAGTGGGCCTTTCTTCTCACTTCCCGCTCGGCCCCTGAGCGTGTGTACGTGCTGCACAGCTTCTGAGCTCTGCATGACGTCAGGAGCATGCGCACGGCAGAGCTCAACTCAAAGCTTTCCCCTCTGCGCCCGACATTTTGTTTTGGCATCTTGTGAGTGCAGTTGGACCCTGAAACCTCGGGGTGTCGTCCCCTTACTATTATTTTTATAAATTATCCGTTTGCTTTTGTTTTTTCTGTATTGGGTTTCTGTTACCTCGATTACTTACCTTGTATTGCCTGGGTCATTTTTTAAATTAATAAATACCACATACTTGGCATCTATATGTTGCTGGGTCACACATTTAGCTTTCTGCTGGTCATAATTCTTCTGCCCTAGGTGTGACGGAACTGTGGCGACCATGGGAGATATTGGTGTGTTAGGGATATGGGATCTCATGTCTTCAGACTATTTCTACCCAAAAGACAACCATAGGACTGAGCTGAGCCATAGTTGTTTTCAATACATTGCTGGAATGCAGAGATGGGGTTGGGCTTGGCTTCACTATACTACAGTTCTGTGCTAAGGAATGTTAATTGATTCTGCTGTGCTTCTTGACCAATCAAGAGGAGGTTATTGATGAGCCAGTTAAGATGTATGATTTCAAGTCTTAATCTGCATTCTTATCTTGATACGATGCTGGTGACTGATTGATCAAGCATAGAAAAAACACTGTCCCAAGTATTCGTTTGCATGCTGATCTAGATACGAGTCTCTGTAGTGTATATAACCTGTGTGTTTGAGTCAATAAAGGAGAGTTCTTCCCTTCATCAAGTCTCGGCTGATGTTTGGGAACAGGAGGGTCAGTTTACTATTGGATTGTTATTCTGAGGGGAGAAAGGAACTATAAAAGAGGTATCCAGATTATGATACAAGGCGTCACATTACACTAGGTGGGTTACATTGGGTCTTCTGTCACTGTGACCAATACCATTGAAGACAGTGATTGCCCAGAATTACCCTGCACTAATCAGCAAGAGCTTGCTCAGGACCTTGGGGGATCCATTATTGACCTTGGCCTGAGGGACTCCAATATTCGGGTGATACTGCTTTGTCTCATGCTAACGCTGAGCAATTAAAAAAAAACGAGGGAGCTGTCTGTACAGTCATCTATGCAGAAACTATCTGCCTCCATTGCTGAACCCTGGTGGGACAGTACCACTGTATTAACCCCAGTAGCCCCTGTTAATTCCCCCTTTACTAAGGTTGAATCCAATCACAAAGGAGGAAGATGCTTACACAAGAGGAAACACACCTCTGAGGACACCCTGGTAGGCCCTCTTGCTCCCATACAAATTACTTAAATTCTGATGGCCCGCAAAATAATGGCGGCACTGAACGGTTCGGCTCTGGCCCACAAATGAGATCCCCACCTCAAGGGGAAGGTTTATTGAGGAAAAAGAACATTAGACGCTTGAAGCCTGATTCATATTGTTACTCCTCTAGCAAGGACAGTTCTGATGAAGACTGGGAGCAAATTGAGAGACGAACGCCCTAGGCCTTTGATTGCTAAGTAATGGCGATACATGTTGGGTTACGAAGATCTAATCTCTTTAGCCCCGATGCCAGAGAGGAGCTCGTCTGGTGGCTCAAGCATCTCACAAGGCCATTTTTGGTGTGGTCCCAGACCTCATCATAGAGTGAGATGGCAGTCTGCTGGGTTGGGGTGAGCGGCTAGGTGATGTTTCTACAGGCGACAAATGGTCCCTGCAGGAGGCGGAACTACATATCAATTGCCTGGAACTTCTGGCGGGGTCTTTTGCGTTGAAGATTCTGGCCAAGGACAAGGACTATTGTTGCATCTTACTCAAGATGGACAACGTCTCAGTGGTGCAAAACATCAACAGGTTTGGTGGCACAAAGTCCAAACAATTGGCAGAGTTAGACAAAGATTTTGGATCTGTTGGTTGTACCCGGTACGCTTGACCTGTCCACTCTTACCTCCGAGGTTGGGTATGTTTCTGGGCGCCTTGGTCAGTCTCCACTGTTTGGCAGTTCTGTCCAGGTCTGAGTGTTCGTTTACCCATCGCGGGTTGGTGCTATAGCGCTTCAGGGTCACAGCCTTCCTTGTCAGCCTGGGATATTCCCTGAGTACTCTGTCTAGCAGTATTCTGTGTCCTCACTACTCAGGAAGTCCTCTCATTGTTGCCAACAGAACCCTACAACCTGTGGCCTCCGATAGGGTTGATAGGGTATCTATCTGCTGGTCTCCTATCCTGAGCCTTCATTGGGCTCCGCTTGCCTAGTCTCTCTCTTACTATCCTGTGGGATAGTAGTGGCCTCCTCTCAGTTACTATTCTGTGGCTTATCATTTGGGCTCACTGCACTACTAGGGCCTGCCGGCACCCCTTGGCCTAGTAGTGTCTCTGCTTATCTGCTCTTCCAGAGTCACATGAACTGTGACCTGACCTGTGTCAGTATTGTAACATCTGTACCTACTGGACCTAAGGGGGTTACTATACGTTATTGTAGCCTGACTTGTGTCAGTATTGTGTCATTTGTATGTACTGGACCCGTGTGGGTCACATTATCCTTGTTCTATTAATAAAACTGTGTTTTACCATAACCTTCCGTGTCTGAGTGTCCTTAAAAACCGTTACAGGTCTGGCGTATGGTTGCGGATCCCATGTTGGAGGATCACGGATGGCTGGTTACAAGTTAATTCTTTGGTTGCATAAAGAAAGAGGAAGATTTCAATTGGTGCATCCCAGTTATAGGGGAATAGAGACTCATGATTGGCTGGCGGGAGGGGTTGGTACTATCAAGTTTTCTTTTCTTGTGTATGTTGTTCAAATAAAGTTTTCCTTTTCTGCTGAGGGTGGCAGTGAGGAGAGTTAATGTATTCACCTCCATGTCTTTAATTTAATTTAAAATTCTGACTTTCCTTCACACATGCTAGCAAAATCCACAAATGATATAGATATACCTGACTGTTGTATGATGGACTCCTACCTAGGTAAGTCCTTCTATTACACACAGTAATTATATAGATACACCTGGCTGCTGTATGATGGACTCCTACCTAGGTAAGTGCTTCTGTTACACACAGTAATTATATATATACACCTGACTGCTGTATGATGGACTCCTACCTAGGTAAGTGCTTCTGTTACACACAGTAATTATATATATATACACCTGACTGCTGTATGATGGACTCCTACCTAGGTAAGTACTTCTGTTGCACACAGTAATTATATAGATACACTTGACTGCTGTGTAATGGACTCCTACCTAGGTAAGTACTCCTGTTACACACAGTAATTTTATAGATACACCTGACTGCTGTATGATGGACTCCTACCTAGGTAAGTGCTTCTGTTACACACAGTAATTATATACATACACCTGACTGCTGTGTGATGGACTCCTACCTAGGTAAGTACTTCTGTTACACACAGTAATTATATAGATACACCTGACTGTTGTATGATGGACTCCTACCTTGGTAAGCGCTTCTGTTACACACGGTAATTACATAGATACTCCTGACTGCTGTATGATGGACTCCTACTTAGGTAAGTGCTTCTGTTACACATAGTAATTATATAGATACACCTGACTGCTGTATGATGGACTCCTACCTAGGTAAGTGCTTCTGTTACACACGGTAATTACATAGATACTCCTGACTGGTGTATGATGGACTCCTATCTAGGTAATTACTTATCTTAAACAAATAAATAGATTGTTATTCTATATCTTTAAGGTCTTAGAGATTTCCTTGATACATTTCCTTATTGACCATCCACTCAGAGGTCCTTTATATTGCAACAATTACAAAATAATAAGAAAGTTACCCATATTTTTT
Source organism: Rhinophrynus dorsalis (assembly GCA_037306005.1). Classification (NCBI taxonomy): domain Eukaryota; kingdom Metazoa; phylum Chordata; class Amphibia; order Anura; family Rhinophrynidae; genus Rhinophrynus; species Rhinophrynus dorsalis. The sequence goes on along the minus strand of CM074721.1, from coordinate 24,259,240 downwards.
GGAAAGGCATTTAAAACATCAAAAATGTTACGAGGATTCTTATAATGATCGACACAATACTATATAAAAGATCCCCCTTTCTGAAGTGGATAAGGTCACAGACAGGCTTCAGGCTTCCAGCTCTGAAAGAAAATGATCAATGTTTCTCATCAAATAGCAATGAACCAGCAACAGTCCTAATGATCACTCAGAGATACATTGTAGCCAAGTGGCGGATTCTGCCACTGCTGGAATGGGCCATGCATTCAGGGCACGCTGTGACAAAAGAATGGAGAAACTGAGAGATGAATAGAAATCCCCAGGTGGCAGATAGCTGTCAGAAATGACAGTTTTATTATATTTTTCATGCCTTCATTGTTGGTTTTATCTTTATAATCTAAAATAAACTGCTCAGACAGAATGGGACATAGAAAAAGATTCTGTAGACCTTACTATTTACTTGTAAAACCTAAGAGGAGAATAAGTACCATAACGACATATATATAGTACACACAGGATTTCATTGTCCTCGTGAATTAAAGGGGAAATAACATCTTCTAATATTAACCCGCCACTTACCTTAGAATGGTGAGAAAATCCCAATGGCCCCTACATATTTGGTCCTCTGTTCATGAGATAACCGTTCTATTCGGCGCTAGATGACAAGTTCATGGAGGAGGATATCGGACATGTTGGTCACTGGCAGATTTTTTTCAGACTGAAGTAAGCAGAGTACATGAACTTCTTAACCTTGTGAGGACACCCCGTGGTATTTAAAGAGTTAAGATTACCATGTGCAGTGAGCTTAGTTTCTGTCTTGGTGTCCTACCAGCAACCGTCATGGACGTGGTATTCAGTACTGACTGAACATGTTATTTCTTGAACCAAAGAGCCACGGAAAAATTCATAGGGGATTTTTTGACCATAGTAAGGTAGATGGGGGTTATTATTATGAGGTGTTAGTTGAAATAATCACATAATATGGGAAATGAGTATAGTATAGATCTTATCCTGTGAAATAAAATAAGAGAGCTCTCAGTACTGGTATTGTTTTCATTCAAAAGTTATTACAACTCAAACCTACATTTTTATGTGTAGTATTTACATGGCCTACGTAGGGTTATTGTCAGTGAGAATAATCATCCACGGGCCATATTGCCTCCCAGAAGTAGCAGGTCATAGGAGTAGTGCACTTTTAAAATGTGTCTGGGCTGGTAACCCCTAAATGCAGACACACACACACATATATATATATATATATATATATATATATATATACATAGACACATATAAATATATATATATATAAATATATATATATACACACACACACACACACATATATATATATATATATATATATATATATATATATATATATATACACTTTGGAATCTGCTCAAACCTCAGAGTCGCAGGTTCTAGTTCCTGACATGGTCAAATATCTGCCAACCAACACTGGCAGACAGTGGTGTAACAATAGGGGTCGCTGGGGTCGCACCTGCGACCGGGCCCCGACTGACCCCCTCGCCCGCAGCAACTCCCACTACGGCCGCCGGTTCTAGTAATACAGAGCGCTGGGAGATGACATCATCTTGTAATACAGAGCGCTGGGAGATGACATCATCTCCCAGCCTCTACATTACTAGATCAGCGCGCGGGAGCTTCAGTTCTAGAGATCTGTGCCGAAGGAGGCACAGATCTGTCAAGCCACGCCGCTAGACCACCAGGGACTGGAGGTAGGGGTATTGTGAAGATGAAGGGGCATTGTGGAAGGGGAAATGTGGAGATGAAGGGGGCATTGTGGAAGGGGAAATGTGGAGATGAAGGGGGCATTGTGGAAGGGGCAATGAGGAGATGAAGGGGGCATTGTGGAAGGGGCAATGAGGAGATGAAGGGGGCATTGTGGAAGGGGCAATGAGGAGATGAAGGGGGCATTGTGGAAGGGGCAGTTTGGAGATTGGAGGCCACTGTGGAGATGAAGGGGGCATTGTGGAGATGAAGAGGGCATTGTGGAGTTGAAATGGGCATTGTGGAAGGGGCAATTTGGAGATATGGGGGCATTGTGGAGATGGGGGCAATGTGGAGATGAAGGGGCAATTTGGAGGTTGGGAGGCAATGTGGAGGTGGCCAATGTGGTTGAGGGGGTCTGGGGCCAATGTGGTTGGGGGGGCCCATGGCAATTCTTGCACCAGGGCCTGGTGGCTTCTAGTTACACCTCTGCTGGCAGATTACGTTCCATTCCCTCAGCTTGCTGTAGAGGCCTTCATCCTGCAGTGGACTGACAATGACTGCAGTGTGTATATATATATATATATATATATATATATATATATATATATATATATATATATATATGCTGGTACTGTCCATTTAACACAACTCATTTATTTTACCCAGATAATTCTATTAGTTGCATATATTAGGCAACTATGGTGTTTTAGTGAAGTCTACGCCTTTGGGAAGAGACATAAGGCCATATGCCGAAAGCAATAATTATGCAATTCTGGAGCAATATATACAGAGAAAATGGTGCACCGCTTGTGGTCTTTTGGAGTTTTGTGAACTAGAGGGAATGTGCTGCACTGTAATATGGCAATACAACTATATAGACAACAGAAAAGAATACAGGCTTGAAAGCACCAAACCCACCCCAAATCCTATAAGGCAATTTTATTAGCTGTACTCCCTATTTTGTATATTAAAGTGATAGTAATACTTTGAAACCTTGAGGGGTTAACACTGACAAAGGTGCCTAGACCCCCAAGGAAACCACCACCTAGGGTACCTAGACCTTGTCCAAGGTTAGAGATTAAATGACCCATAGTGGGAAGGAAAGTTTCCAGGGGTTTACCAAGATTATATGCCCAGTGTGGAAAATCACCTTCATGGAGATCAGCTCTGAGGAGTTCAGAATGTATTTTCTGTAAAAGAATACCATCTTTTTCATGGGTGGAGCCTAGGGTTATCTGAACATTCTTAAAGGGATAGTAATACTTCTTTTTATCTTTATTTTATTTTGTAGGCATTAAAAAAACATGAAGAACGATATAAGTCTTATTTCTCAAACATTTATGGTTTGAGAGATATTCACAAGCAAAGTTTCCCGTCCCGCCCCTTTTACCTAGTGTAAGCCATCTCTTCTCAGATGTGGAATGCAGTCCATAGACCAGACAGATAACAGAAGGGGACAATCTTCTTCCTATGAGAATAATGAAAGCCCTGCCCCCCTTGACAAGCTTTTCAGGTTTTCCCCTTATCTTAATTGAAGATTGTCCCTCTCTGCAGTCTACCTGGGCACCTCCCTTCTGATCTGGCTGAACAGTGTGACATCAGTAAAAGTGGCTGGAGGGGATACTTTGTCATTGAATTACTCTTGAACTACAACTCTGACAGTAGTGATATAACACTCTCAAAAGTCCAAATACTATGATGATTAATTAGAGCTGCTTTTATTATGAAACATTACTATCCCTTTAATATCTTGACTATCAAGAATTACTGACGGCATCAGCTTAATTCTTAGTCCTCTAGGTATGATTTCATGGGAAATATATTTCTCATAAGAGATTTTATTCCACCATGATCTCATCCATTATATATTAGAACACTTAAATTCAATAAGTATGTCATTACTGGTGGGTGGACTCTCTGGGGTACTTGTTTCCCCTGTGAGACTAAATATTTCCTTAGCTTGGGATGTCCATTTATCTTGCCTGTTAGTAAATAATAAGTCTGGAGTGTTATTCATTCTGAGCGTGCTACCAAAAAAAGAACTCTAAAGACAGAGTTAAAGTGTTAGTAATGTCTAAGAAAACTTTTTTGCATTTAGAAGAGCTTAAAAATCTGATCTAGATGCAAAAAAACTGTATCTCTCAAACCGCTATGGTTTAAGAGATACGGGCATTTAAAGTTTGCTGTTTCCTACTGACAGCTGTAAAGCTGTCAGCAGGAGATTCATGTCGGTCGACACGGTGGCGCTTGAGAAGTGCCGAGATCTCGTTACTTACACGGAATCCCTTCATTGGAATGGTCTAAAATGTGTACCTGGTGTTCAGTGTTCAGTTCAGCTGTCAGTAGGAAACAGCAAACTTTAAACGCCCGTATCTCTTAAACCATAGCGGTTTGAGAGATACATTTTTTTGCATTTAGATCAGCTTTTTAAGCTCTTCTAAATGCAAAAAAGTTTTTTTTTAGACATTACTATCACTTTAATATCAATATATACAGAGAAAGTGGTGCACCGCTTGTGGTCTTTTGGGTGTTTGTAAACTAGAGGGAATGTGCTACATTGTAATATGGCAATACAACTATATAGACAAAAGAAAAGAAAATAATACAGGCTTCAAAGCACCAAACCCACCCCAAATCCTATAAGGCAAATTTATTAGCTGGACTCCCCATAGGGAGTCTATATAGTTGCAATTCCGGAGCAACCCAAATGCACAATTGGGAACAATTGAAAACCCTAGGTGTCCATAACTTCTCCCATGACCACTCCCACACTTCTCGAATGAACCCGCCCCCAATCCCAGCCACTGTTTTGTGGCACAGAAAATACCCTTGGCCAATAACAAGCAAAAACAAAACCCTTTGATTGCCAGAAAGATCACCAGTTCATTGCTCTACAATGCACCGGAGATTTCTGTATCGTCCAAGGGGTTAACCCTTTGAGTGCCAGAGAGGTACGGAACGCAATGCGTTCCGTACCTCTCTGGCGCTCAAAGGGTTAAATAGCACGCAAAGGGGTATAAAACTGGACACTGAGATTGTTCTGGCCACACCCAGAACTCAGAATGTGGGTGTGGCCAGCACAGCTTAGGCGCCGCCCCTCAAAATGAGGAGTTCTAGGCAGTTGCCTATTGGGAAATCTGGTTGTGGAAACCCCCCATTTATTTACTGTAGCTTTTAACCCCTTGAATGCTGGTCTCAAACACGCTCAAGGGGTTGGAATCCCAGTTTAATTGATTTTTATTTTTGTTTTGCCCCAGAATTGCTCCAGGACTTAGCACATCAGTCCCAATGGGACCATACAATCCCACAAATCCAATGTGCAGGGCACTGATCAATAATGCAACATGGTGACAGTCCTGCACGCCACTCAACCATCCCAGAATTCAATGCGGTGATAAAAAAGAAAGTGCCGTGGTCCTTAGTGGCCACCTTCTGCCATATTGGGTGGTCATTAAGGGGTTAAAAAGTTTGTTACCTGGGAATTACACAACTCATTTTTATGAAATTTGCAGAGTTTGAAGGCATTGTAAGTCTTGGAATCCAAAATTCCGGCCAATTTCACTGCATCATCGCTTCCTTTCAAACGACAAAGGGGGAGATACACTAGGCAGTGATTAAGCTGTGATAAAGAGGTGATAAAGAGGTAGTAGCAGGTGAAGAGGAGATCAGTGTGGAACGTTAGTTTCTGGCTGGGAGGGAGTGGCAGGTGGAGAGGAGACAAGTGTGGAACGTTAGTGTCTGGCTGGAAGGGAGTGGCAGGTGAAGAGGAGATCAGTGTGGAACGTTAGTGTCTGGCTGGAAGGGAGTAGCAGGTGAAGAGGAGACCAGTGTGGAACGTTAGTGTCTGGCTGGGATGGAGTGGCAGGTGGAGAGGAGACCAGTGTGGAACGTTAGTGTCTGGCTGGGAGGGAGTGGCAGGTGAAGAGGAGACCAGTGTGGAACGTTAGTGTCTGGCTGGGAGGGAGTGGCAGGTGAAGAGGAGACCAGTGTGGAACGTTAGTGTCTGGCTGGAAGGGAGTGGCAGGTGAAGAGGAGACCAGTGTGCAATGTTAGTGTCTGGCTGGGATGGAGTGGCAGGTGGAGAGGAGACCAGTGTGGAACGTTAGTGTCTGGCTGGAAGGGAGTGGCAGGTGAAGAGGAGAGCAGTGCAGAACGTTAGTATTGGGCTGGGAGGGAGTAGCAGGTGGAGAGGAGACCAGTGTGGAACGTTAGTGTCTGGCTGGGAGGGAGTGGCAGGTGAAGAGGAGACCAGTGTGGAACGTTAGTGTCTGGCATGAAGGGAGTGGCAGATGAAGAGGAGACCAGTGTGGAACGTTAGTGTCTGGCTGGGAGGGAGTAGCAGGTGAAGAGGAGAGCAGTGCAGAACGTTAGTATTGGGCTGGGAGGGAGTAGCAGGTGGAGAGGAGACCAGTGTGGAACGTTAGTGTCTGGCTGGGAGGGAGTGGCAGGTGAAGAGGAGACCAGTGTGGAACGTTAGTGTCTGGCATGAAGGGAGTGGCAGATGAAGAGGAGACCAGTGTGGAACGTTAGTATCGGGCTGGGAGGGAGTAGCAGGTGGAGAGGAGACCAGTGTGGAACGTTAGTGTCTGGCTGGGAGGGAGTGGCAGGTGAAGAGGAGACCAGTGTGGAACGTTAGTGTCTGGCTGGAAGGGAGTGGCAGGAGGAGAGGAGAACAGTGTGGAACGTTAGTGTCTGGCTGGAAGGGAGTGGCAGGTGGAGAGGAGACCAGTGTGGAACGTTAGTGTCTGGCTGGAAGGGAGTGGCAGGTGGAGAGGAGACCAGTGTGGAACATTAGTGTCTGGCTGGAAGGGAGTGGCAGATGAAGAGGAGACCAGTGTGGAACGTTAGTTTCTGGCTGGGAGGGAGTGGCAGGTGGAGAGGAGACCAGTGTGGAACGTTAGTGTCTGGCTGGAAGGGAGTGGCAGGTGGAGAGGAGACCAGTGTGGAACGTTAGTGTCGGGCTGGGAGGGAGAAACAGGTGGAGAGGAGACCAGTGTGGAACGTTAGTGTCTGGCTGGGAGGGAGTGGCAGATGAAGAGGAGACCAGTGTGGAACGTTAGTGTCTGGCTGGGAGGGAGTGGCAGGTGGAGAGGAGACCAGTGTGGAACGTTAGTGTCTGGCTGGAAGGGAGTGGCAGGTGGAGAGGAGACCAGTGTGGAACGTTAGTGTCTGGCTGGAAGGGAGTGGCAGGTGAAGAGGAGATCAGTGTGGAACGTTAGTGTCTGGCTGGAAGGAGTGGCAGGTGGAGAGGAGACCAGTGTGGAACGTTAGTATCAGGCTGGGAGGGAGAAACAGGTGGAGAGGAGACCAGTGTGGAACGTTAGTGTCTGGCTGGGAGGGAGTGGCAGGTGGAGAGGAGACCAGTGTGGAACGTTAGTGTCTGGCTGGGAGGGAGTGGCAGGTGGAGAGGAGACCAGTGTGGAACATTAGTGTCTGGCTGGAAGGGAGTGGCAGGTGGAGAGGAGACCAGTGTGGACGTTAGTATTGGGCTGGGAGGGAGTGGCAGGTGGAGAGGAGACCAGTGTGGACGTTAGTGTCTGGCTGGAAGGGAGTGGCAGGTGGAGAGGAGACCAGTGTGGACATTACTGTCTGGCTGGGAGGGAGTGGCAGGTGGAGAGGAGATCAGTGTGGAACATTAGTGTCTGGCTGGGAGGGAGTGGCAGGTGGAGAGGAGACCAGTGTGGAACGTTAGTGTCTGGCTGGGAGGGAGTGGCAGGTGGAGAGGAGACCAGTGTGGAACGTTAGTGTCTGGCTGGAAGGGAGTGGCAGGTGGAGACGAGAGCAGTGCAGAACGTTAGTGTCTGGCTGGGATGGAGTGGCAGGTGGAGAGGAGACCAGTGTGGACATTACTGTCTGGCTGGGAGGGAGTGGCAGGTGGAGAGGAGACCAGTGTGGACGTTAATGTCTGGCTGGAAGGGAGTGGCAGGTGGAGAGGAGACCAGTGTGGAACATTAGTGTCTGGCTGGAAGGGAGTGGCAGGTGGAGAGGAGACCAGTGTGGACGTTAGTATTGGGCTGGGAGGGAGTGGCAGGTGGAGAGGAGACCAGTGTGGACGTTAGTGTCTGGCTGGAAGGGAGTGGCAGGTGGAGAGGAGACCAGTGTGGACATTACTGTCTGGCTGGGAGGGAGTGGCAGGTGGAGAGGAGATCAGTGTGGAACATTAGTGTCTGGCTGGGAGGGAGTGGCAGGTGGAGAGGAGACCAGTGTGGAACGTTAGTGTCTGGCTGGGAGGGAGTGGCAGGTGGAGAGGAGACCAGTGTGGAACGTTAGTGTCTGGCTGGAAGGGAGTGGCAGGTGGAGAGGAGACCAGTGTGGACATTACTGTCTGGCTGGGAGGGAGTGGCAGGTGGAGAGGAGACCAGTGTGGAACGTTAGTGTCTGGCTGGGAGGGAGTGGCAGGTGGAGAGGAGACCAGTGTGGAACATTAGTGTCTGGCTGGGAGGGAGTGGCAGGTGGAGAGGAGACCAGTGTGGACGTTAGTATTGGGCTGGGAGGGAGTGGCAGGTGGAGAGGAGACCAGTGTGGAACATTAGTGTCTGGCTGGAAGGGAGTGGCAGGTGGAGAGGAGACCAGTGTGGACGTTAGTATTGGGCTGGGAGGGAGTGGCAGGTGGAGAGGAGACCAGTGTGGACGTTAGTGTCTGGCTGGAAGGGAGTGGCAGGTGGAGAGGAGACCAGTGTGGACGTTAGTGTCTGGCTGGAAGGGAGTGGCAGGTGGAGAGGAGACCAGTGTGGACGTTAGTATTGGGCTGGGAGGGAGTGGCAGGTGGAGAGGAGACCAGTGTGGACGTTAGTGTCTGGCTGGAAGGGAGTGGCAGGTGGAGAGGAGACCAGTGTGGAACGTTAGTGTCTGGCTGGAAGGGAGTGGCAGGTGGAGAGGAGACCAGTGTGGAACGTTAGTGTCTGGCTGGAAGGGAGTGGCAGGTGGAGAGGAGACCAGTGTGGAACGTTAGTGTCTGGCTGGGAGGGAGTGGCAGGTGGAGAGGAGACCAGTGTGGAACGTTAGTGTCTGGCTGGAAGGGAGTGGCAGATGAAGAGGAGACCAGTGTGGACGTTAATGTCTGGCTGGGAGGGAGTGGCAGGTGGAGAGGAGACCAGTGTGGAACATTAGTGTCTGGCTGGAAGGGAGTGGCAGGTGGAGAGGAGACCAGTGTGGACGTTAGTATTGGGCTGGGAGGGAGTGGCAGGTGGAGAGGAGACCAGTGTGGACGTTAGTGTCTGGCTGGAAGGGAGTGGCAGGTGGAGAGGAGACCAGTGTGGACATTACTGTCTGGCTGGGAGGGAGTGGCAGGTGGAGAGGAGACCAGTGTGGAACGTTAGTGTCTGGCTGGGAGGGAGTGGCAGGCGGAGAGGAGACTAGTGTGGACGTTAGTATTGGGCTGGGAGGGAGTGGCAGGTGGAGAGGAGACCAGTGTGGACGTTAGTGTCTGGCTGGAAGGGAGTGGCAGGTGGAGAGGAGACCAGTGTGGACGTTAGTGTCTGGCTGGGAGGGAGTGGCAGGTGGAGAGGAGATCAGTGTGGACGTTAGTATCGGGCTGGGAGGGAGTGGCGGGTGGAGAGGAGACCAGTGTGGACGTTAGTATTGGGCTGGGAGGGAGTGGCAGGTGGAGAGGAGACCAGTGTGGAACATTAGTGTCTGGCTGGAAGGGAGTGGCAGGTGGAGAGGAGACCAGTGTGGACGTTAGTATTGGGCTGGGAGGGAGTGGCAGGTGGAGAGGAGACCAGTGTGGACGTTAGTGTCTGGCTGGAAGGGAGTGGCAGGTGGAGAGGAGACCAGTGTGGACGTTAGTGTCTGGCTGGGAGGGAGTGGCAGGTGGAGAGGAGACCAGTGTGGATGTTAGTGTCTGGCTGGAAGAGAGTGGCAGGTGGAGAGGAGACCAGTGTGGACGTTAGTGTCTGGCTGGGAGGGAGTGGCGGGTGGAGAGGAGATCAGTGTGGAACGTTAGTTTCTGGCTGGAAGGAAGCAGAAGGTGGGAGAGCAGTGTAGAATGTTAACCCTTTGAGTTCCAGAGGAGTATGCAATGCATTGCGGAGCAATGCATTGCATATTCCTCAGGCAGTCAAAGGGTTCATATCTGGCTTCCATGCCAACTAGTTCTATCAAATGTATATAACCTGCCAAATAACAAATCTAAATATCTTAATAACTCCTGCTTCAAATAAAAAATAGCCAACATGATAGATAAGTGATTTTGAAAGTGTTCAGAAGGTGTTAGTTCCACCTTAATACCTCTGTGTTAGTAATGTAATCATAATAAATAGCAATTTCATAAAGATATTGTTAAACAGGAAAATAAACTGACAAGCGTTTCCGCATTTGAAACCCTTAGAGAGAAATAAAATCCTTAGCTTTGAACATGGTAACATTCATCACATTGATGCAAGACAATTAGATTGCAAAGGGATTTGCAGACATTCATATATTTCATTTCACTGCAGAAATTATTAAACTATGTCTTGGATGTGACCCGTTGACTCGTAATTTAAAGAAACCTGTTGGCTTAATTTCCCACACATCTATTTTATTTAATATCCTTCCCGTGAGTCGTGTATGAGATGACGGCGGTAGGTGGAAGGGTCTCAGAAATATGTCAAAGGACAAGGCAAGGAAGAGTCGTGAAAGCTCTGACCTAATCAAGAAAATGGAATGTGGCAGATGGTTCCACCTGTGTGATCAGCGAGCCCTTGTAATAAATCTAACACAGTCCCTGAAGGAAATCTGAGACCAGCCAATTTATCAAGCTAATTGGAACACATGGCTTTATACCTGTAGATTCAACTACTCAGTGTGGCTCTTCTAAGAATTTCAAATAGGGTCATTTACACCTATTGTATCAGTAATTAACCCTTTTGATGCTAAAGTGGTATCCAAATAATTTCTTTGCAAGCGATGCAGTAAAGCGGTGGGAAAAGTGAACCAAATATTGGGTGGTATCTGAAGAGACATTAGCAGCAGGAAGAAAGAGGTACTTATGGCACAAAATAGATCACTGGTAAGGTCCCACTTAGAGTACTGTGCACAGTTCTGCAGAGAAGGTCATATCTCCAGGCTACAGAGCGGTACTAATGCTATTCTATAGATATCGGTTAAAGGGATAGTAATGTTTCATAATAAAAGCAGCTCTAATTAATCATCATAGTATTTGGACTTTGGAGAGTGTTATTTCAATTGTGTCAGAGTTGTAGTTCAAGAGTAATTCAATGACAAATCCCCCTCCCGCCCCTTTTACTGATGTCACACTGTTCAACCTGAGCAGAAGGGAGGTGCCCAGGTAGACTGCAGAGAGGGACAATCTTCAATTAAGATAAGGGAAAAACCTGAAAAACTTGTCAAGGGGGGCAGGGCTTTCATTGTTCTCATAGGAAGAAGATTGTCTCCTTCTGTTATTTGTCTGGTCTATGGACTGCATTCCACATCTGAGAAGAGATGGCTTACACTAGGTAAAAGGGGCAGGAGGGGAAACTTTGCTTGTGAATATCTCATAAACCATAAAGGTTTGAGAGATAAGACTTATATCATTCTTCATGTTTTTTTAATGCCTACAAAATAAAATAAAGTTAAAATGAAGTATTACTATCCCTTTAAGGCCTCTGGAGTACTGTGTACAGTTCTGGTGACCACATCTGTAGAGAACACAGAGGTACTAATGCCATTCTATAGATCACTGGCAAGACCTCGTCTGGAGTACTGTGTACAGTCCTACAGACCATATGTCCAGGGTACAGAGCGGTACTAATGTCAATATAGATCTCTGGTAAGATCTCACTTGGAGTAATGTGTACAGTTCTGGAGATCATATCTCCAGGGTGCCGAGAAGTACTAATGTCACTCTAAAGATCGCTGGTAAGACCTCACCTGAGTATTGTGTACAGATCTATAGACCATATCTCCAGGGTACAGAGAGGTACTAATGTCACTCTATAGATCACTGGTAAGACCTCCCCAGAAGTACTTTGTACAGTTCCACAGTCCATATCTCCAGAGAACAGATAAGTATTAATGTCACTGTAAAGATCACTGGTAAGACATCACCTAGAGTACTGTGTACAGTTCTACAGGCCATATCTCCAGGATACAGAGAGATACTAGTGTCACTGTAAAGACATCACCTGTCCTAGAGTACTATGTACAATTCTACAGACAATATGTCCAGGGTACAGAGAGCTACTAATGTCACTAAACAGATCACTGGTAAGATCTCACCTAGAGTACAGTTTACAGTTCTACCGCCCATATCTCTAGGGTACAAAGAGATACTAATATCCCTATACAGATTACTGGTAAGAGCTCACCTAGAGTACATTGTACAGTTCTACACACCATATCTCCAGGGTATAGAGAGATACTAATGTCACTATACAGATCACTGGTAAGATCTTTCCTAGAGTACAGTTTACAGTTCTTTAGACAGTTTTCTGCAGGGTACAGAAAGGTATTAAGTTCACTCTATAGATCACTGGTAAGAGCTCACCTAGAGTACTGTATACAGTTCTACAGACTATATCTTCAGGGTACAGAGGTGCACAAATGTCACTGTATAGGTCACTGGTAAGATCTCCCTTAGAGTACTGTATACAGTTCTACAGACCTTATCTCCAGGGTACAGAGATGTTCTAATGACATTCTGTAGATTACCGGTAAGATCTTATCTAGATTACAGATCTATAGATGATATCTCCAGGTTACAGAGAGGTTCTAATGACATTCTGTAGATCACTGGTAAGGCCTCTCCTGTGTTCAATACCAGAGACCACATATCCAGGAAATAGTTCAAAGATGAGCCTCTAAAATGGTGCAGGGTCTCCATGACAAAGAGTACCAGAGAAGACTGAAAGAACTTAAAAGAGATGTCAAACCTAATAATACCCCCTTACCTTATTATGGTCTGAAAATATTAAGGGCCCCAATGAATTCTGTCCCAGTTCCTTTGTGTAGGAGGTCCTTTTTTCAATCAGTCCTGGATGTCATGTTCATGGAGGTGGACATGACAGTTTCTGGTAGCACCAAAGACCTCAAATTCTGATCACTTTACATGGTGTCCTTTACCCTCTATGAACCAGAGTGGTCTGCAATGAGTTTCTTCATAATATATATTGTACTCTCCTCTGGTCATTAAAAGGTTAAGTATGAGTATGCACCCCTGCCTGTTTCACTTAAAAAAAAAAAAAAACACCAACAGCTGTCTTGTCCGCCTTCATGCACCTGAGACTCATAGGGGCCATTAAGATTTTCTAGCAATAGCAATTGGGAGGGAGGTTGTTATTAGGAGATGTTATTTTTCTTTTAACCCTTTCAGTGCTAGAGGGGTGTGCAACGAATTGCTTGGCACTGAAAGGGTTAAAATGTATAGTTCGGAAGGGGAGGACGGAAAGGGAATATGTGATAGAAACCTTCAGATATAATAAAGGAGTCAATATATTCCAAGAGGGAAGAATTTTTGGGAAAATTAGAGCCAGAGGACATGATCTGATGTTAGAAAGTGCGAAATTCAGAAATAATGTGCATGCTCAGTTTTACTTTATGGGAACTGCAATGTTGATGGGACTAATATTGTAAGGGAATTCACAGAATACTTGGGATAGGCATACATTTACTCTGAGCACTATGGAGGAGTGAGCATTTTATCTACATAGGAAAATAGGTAGACTGTGTGGGTGGAACTACCAGCCGAGCAGCTGGTACCAGGTAGCCTGGAAATACTTGTTTTGAGCCCCTCTCAACTATTTTCCTCTAAACAACACTGCCTCGCTCCTGCCCAATTATCTTGCTTGTAGGTGCATTGCATTATGGGGCATACAGCAAGAGGAACTGGCGGTGCTGTAACTTCAAATATACAGTAACTGTCTGCTCACCTCTTTATAAGTCTAACTGCGCAGTCAGTAATTACATAGTGAAGAGTGGGGACAATGCACTAAGGCGTGATAAAGTGGTGATAACACAGAGAAAAATTCTCCAGTGATATGACTTCTCCAGTTCCTGTGTTATTCGATAGAGTCTATGTACTAAGATCTTCAATGTTGAAGACATCTTAGTGCAGTGGTTCTCAACCTTTTTTGTTCAGGGCACCCCTAACACATGATCTTGAACATTCAGGGCACCCCTAACATATTTAATGTAATGTATCAAGGGCATAATGAAGGCTACAATATACAAATATACAGTTATTATTAGGTCTTATAATCATAATAACAAAACCAAACCTATTGTACATATTCATTTCTATAAATCTTTATTTAGAGGTTGATTTTTTTTAGTTTTTATAGAAAACACGGGGCACCCTGAGCTGATGTCCGTGCACACCAAAGTGCCACGGTACCCTGGTTGAGAATCACTGTCTTAGTGCATAGGGTCCATAGAATAACACAGGAATTGGAGAAGTCATCTCCACTTTATCACCTCTTTATCACCATTTAGTGAATCTCCCCCCAGGTGGGGTTATGACTAACGAGTAGTGTTGAGCGAGCACCCCGATGCTCGGGTGCTCGGGTGCTCTGACCGAGCACCCCCTGAGGCTCGAGTGCTCGGCCGAGCACCCGAGCCCCATTCAATTGAATGGGGCGACACGAGCATTACACCAGGCACCCCCTGCTCTGATGAGGGGAGGGTGCTTCTATGCCCCTCTTCCACAATGTCCCCCTTCATCTCCGCTATGCCCCTCTTCCACAATGTCCCCCTTCATCTCCGCAATGCCCCCTTCATCTCCGCAATGCCCCCGTACCTCCAGTCCCTGGTGGTCCAGCGGAGCGTCTTCAGATCTGTGCCTCCTCCGGCACAGATCCCCGCCACCCGAACATGGCGGGCGAGCACATGGCGGTACTCGACGAGTACCGCCATGTGCCGAGCAGAGCGATGCTCGAGCCGATCCGAGCATCGGCCGAGCACGCTCGCTCAACACTACTAACGAGCGATAAAGAGATGATAAAGTGGAAATGACTTCTCCAGTGATATCAGTTCTCCAATTCCTATGTTATTCTATGGACCCTCTGCACTAAGATCTGCAAAGTTGGAGAAATCTAAGTGCAAAGGTTCTATAGAACAACAAAGACATGGGAGATGTGATTCCTCCCACTTCTCGCCAATGTCTCCTCCTTCCCACCCTGTTCCTCCTACTTCCTGACCAGTTCTCCTCCTTCTCACCCTGATTCTTCCCCTTCCTTCCAACCTTGTTCTTTCCACTTCCTGCCCACATCTACTCCTACAGACCCTGTTCCTCCCACTCCTCCTCCTTCCCACCTTGTTCCTCTCACTTCCTTCCCACTTCTCCTCCTTCCCACCCTGTTCCTCCCACTTTCCACTCACTTCTCCTCTTTCCCACCATATTCCTCCCACTTCCTGCCCACTTCTCCTCTTTCCCACCCTGTTCCTCCTACTTCCTGACCAGTTCTCCGCCTTCTCACCCTGATTCTTCCACTTCCTTCCAACCTTGTTCCTCCCACTTCCTGCCCACATCTACTCCTACAGACCCTGTTCCTCCCACTCCTCCTCCTTCCCACCTTATTCCTCTCACTTCCTTTCCACCCTGTTCCTCCCATTTTCTGCCCGCTTCTCATCCTTCTCACCCTGTTCCTTCCACTTTTCCTCTTTCCCACCCTGTTCCTCCCACTTCCTTCCCACTTCTCCTCCTTCCTACCCTGTTCCTCCCACTTCCCACCCACTTCTTTCCCACCATGTTCCTCCCACTTCCTGCCCACTTCTCCTCTTTCCCACCCTGTTCCTCCCACTTCCCACCCACTTCTCCTCTTTCCCACCATGTTCCTCCCACTTCCTGCCCACTTCCCTTCCTCCCCATCCTCTTATACCCACTTCCCACCCATTGCCCAAGTACCATGTTGATAAGCCCTGCCCCTTTTATATCACAAATCTTGTCATTTACTTACCTCCAGTTGCAGCACAAAGCCCTCTCCTGGGGCTCATGTGGATGAACTGCCAAGAGGTTTAATGCATGGTCTGCTAGCCTAACTGGCAATGAAGTGGTTAAATGAATCTGTGCCTAATGAGGGTACTTCTGTTATTTTTTTTTTTTCCACTTCACAAAATATGACAAGAGGAAATAAAAAAGTGGAAAGATGATCGGTCGTTTTTAAATTCATACACTGTTACGAAGCTGTTGCATTGAGTGAGGTCAGGCCCCAGGCTGGTCTGGAATTAGCAGATAAGAAGGTGTAATTCCCTCTCTCACAGACGTATGGTTTTTCTTCCACCTTTTTTCATCAAACCTGAAATGACTCATGGAAAAGAGATTGATTCGGAAGCAAAGAAGCCAAGTGACAGGTGTATAAAATGCAGGATTTGACCTTTCAGCGAAGCCCTGGTATTGCTGCCTACACGTATGATAATGTACTCTTTCAGAATCCTATTCCATTTTATCAAAGTCGCATACATTCAGATAAAGAGCTTTATTCATCAGGCTACAGAGGAGCAATTCTGGAGCAAACCAACTGCATCATGGGATTGAAATTAACATTATGCAGATTCCCATTATTTTAAATTGGTTTGTTAACCTCTGCAATGCTGGAGAGGTCTGCAAAGCAATGCGTTGGAGACCTCTTTAGCATTCAAGAGGCTAATATCTCCTGCACCTCTGAATATCAGGGCTCTAAAAACTAGTTTTATTGAAGTTAAAGTGGAACTAAAACCTTATAACACCGTTGGTGATTTTCATATTATGTTTAAAATCCTCTATTTATTGCCTATTTTTTTATTTAAAGCAATAGCTTATAAGAAATTTCATTTGATTAATTTGTCAGTTTATGCAAAAGAGAGCATACTGTCTGCCATAATGTGGGAGACATGACGGAGGACAAAGTGAAATGTTAGTATCTGACTGTCAGGGAGTGGTAGGAGAGAGCAAGAGCAGTGTGGAATGTTAGTATCTGACTGTCAGGGAGTGGTAGGAGAGAGCAAGAGCAGTGTGGAATATTAGTATCTGACTGGGAGGGAGTGGTAGGAGAGAGCAAGAGCAGTGTGGAATATTGGTATTTGACTGGGAGGGAGTGGTAGGAGAGAGGAAGAGCAGTGTGGAATGTTGATATCTGACCAGGAGGGAGTGGTAGGAGAGAGCAAGAGCAGTGTGGAATGTTAGTATCTGACTGGGAGGGAGTGGTAGGAGAGAGCAAGAGCAGTGTGGAATGTTGGTATCTGACTCGGAGGGAGTGGTAGGAGAGAGCAAGAACAGTGTGGAATGTTAGTATCTGACTGGGAGGGAGTGGTAGGAGAGAGGAAGAGCAGTGTGGAATGTTGATATCTGACCAGGAGGGAGTGGTAGGAGAGAGCAAGAGCAGTGTGGAATATTAGTATCTGACTGGGAGGGAGTGGTAGGAGAGAGCAAGAGCAGTGTGGAATATTGGTATTTGACTGGGAGGGAGTGGTAGGAGAGAGCAAGAGTAGTGTGGAATGTTAGTATCTGACTGGGAGGGAGTGGTAGGAGAGAGGAAGAGCAGTGTGGAATGTTAGTATCTGACTGACATTGAGTGGTAGGAGAGAGGAAGAGCAGTGTGGAATGTTAGTATCTGACTGTCAGGGAGTGGTAGGAGAGAGGAAGAGCAGTGTGGAATGTTGGTATCTGACTGTCAGGGAGTGGTAGGAGAGAGCAAGAGCAGTGTGGAATGTTAGTATCTGACTGTCGGGGAGTGGTAGGAGAGAGGAAGAGCAGTATGGAATGTTGGTATCTGACTGGGGTTGAGTGGCAGGAGAGAGGGAGAGCAGTGTGGAGTGTTAGTGTCTGACTTTTTTTTTTATAAATATTAAAAAAGGAATATATATTGCCGACTCAGTACATAAATGGTTAATTTTACTTGTGGATGCACCAAAGGTTTTAAAAGGGAGTCCCACTAGGGGGCCTTAGTTATCCCTTGAGAACGCTGCAGAGGACTGGCGATACGCATTGGGAAAATATTGCTGTCTATGATAAACATTGTTTGTGCTGCCACTTTGTTGCAAACACTATATATATATAAGTATATAATCAATTTTAGAGTGCTTGATTGGGAAGGAGTTCGTCTTCTGTTAACTTGAGGAGTCATAAGAGGCTAAAGGAACCACAGGGAGCCGACTGAAGAGTAAAGGTGCCGACTGTGGTCAGGAAAAGCCTCTGAATAATCCTGGAGCCTAATGGTGTTTTCCTGAGGACAAGTGTTGATTTATTGATAAAGAAAAGACACTTCCGGATATTGTGATATGTGGTTTTAAAGCGGAACTAACACAAGATGTAGCCTCAATTAGAGTGCTATAATCCGTTATAACGCGCTGTGTATTTATTTTGTTTTTTAAACGTGTTATTAAAGGGGAACTACCACCCCGCAAAAACTTCATCTTAAATAAGTCTTCATCTGGTGACTAGCTGCTTAGTAGCGCTAGTCGCCAGAAATATTACCTGGTTTAAAAGATTTTCTACTTATTCGGAGGCGGACAGTAGCAGGAAGCACGGACATCTTGCCATAGTGACGTCTGTGCGCCTGCGCTGTCAGTCCCTTTTGGAGCCGGATGAAGACTTAATTAAGATGATGCTTTTACGGGGTGGTAGTTCCCCTTTAAAGAATAATCACTAATTGCAAAAGGTACCTGGTGACGTCTTCCCCCCAGAAAAGCGCATTGTGCATGTCAGCACAGAGCCGATCGGATGTCAGATGTCACAAAACACCTGGTCCGAGAATCTAAAGCTGATGACGTAGGTGTTTTCATGTAGCCGGGGGGAGTTACAAGAGAGCCGATCGGCTCTGTGCTGACATGCACAATGCGCTATTCTGGGGCGAAGACGTCACCAGGTACTTTTTGCAATTAGTGATTATTCTTTAATAACACATTTCAAAAACAAAATAAATACTTTTAGATTTCTTTTCTGTTTTGAGCCTCTTTTTGCAGATATATTGAATAAAGTTTATTATTTTTTGTAAAACCAAAACCTCACATGTTGCAAAAGCACTGGACGGGTCTCCTCTTCACATGGGAGCTGGGGGGGACAGTATAAGCATATTAAAAATACCGTTTTCTTTAACCCCTTAAGGACCGGAGGTTATGGGACATTTCCGTCCCATAACGACCGCATAGGGGCACTTGGACGCGCCGGTACACGTGACCTGTCACGTGTATCGGCGCGTCACTATGGGGCTTGAAACAGATCGCTCCGATCTTGGAGCTGTCTATTTCATGCCCTATTTTTACTTACAGCGCTCCCGGTAGAGCTCTGTAAGTAAAAAGTACGTGACGTACCAGGACCGTCAAGGGTCGTTCGAGCAAATTTACCCTTGACGGTCCTGGTATGTCAAGGGTCCCTATGGGGTTAAACAGCTCACTTGTTGCTTTCGATCTTTCTTTTCTTCTTTGTAAATAATTGTGAATATATATTGAGACCTGCGGTGCGCCGTTAACTTTACTAGTGACACCACTGAACCACTAGCTGACTGAGAGGCAATGGCAGGAGTGAGGGAGAGCAGTGTGGAATTTCAGTATCTGAATGGCAAGGAATGGTAGGAGAGAGGGAGAGCACAGTGGAATGTTAGTATGTGTGTGTGAAAGTGGCAGGAAAGAAAACAGAGTGGAATGATAGTATCTGACTGGGTGAAAGTGGCAGGAGGGAGAACAGTGTGGAATGTTAGTATCTGACTGGGTGAAAGTGGCAGGAGGGAGAACAGTGTGGAATGTTAGTATCTGACTGGGTGAAAGTGGCAGGAGGGAGAACAGTGTGGAATGTTAGTATCTGACTGGGTGAAAGTGGCAGGAGGGAGAACAGTGTAGAGTGTTAGTATCTGGCTGGCAGGGACTGTCAGGTAGGAGTGAGAGCAGTGTCTAATGTTAGTATTTGGCTGTAGGGGAGAGAGAGAGCAGTTGTCACCTACCCGCCGACTCCCTGCTCCGGTCTTCGCCCGGTCGGTCTCCCGCGGCGGCTGCCGCCTTGTGCGCATGCGCGGGCGGCTTCCTGGTCTCGGGCACTTTTTCAAGTAATCCATGCGTCGCGTGCGGATGACGTTGCACGCGACGCCTATATCTGTGTGCCGATTCCCGGCTTCGGTGCACTGTTATAGTGTTCCTGAAGCCTAGGCACTTCTGCTGTGCAGTCCTTGAGCCTCTCTGTGTGCTAGTCTCGCCTAGCTCAGTCTCCTAGCCTCTCTGTGTATGACCCTGCTAGTTTGACCATCCCTTTGCCTGCCAAATCAACCTGTTGATCTCTGTGTATGACCCTGCTAGTTTGACCATCCCTTTGCCTGCCGAATCAGCCAGTTCTTCTCTGTGTATGACCCTGCTAGTTTGACCATCCCTTTGCCTGCCGATTGAGGGTTCTCCTAGCCAGACGGTGTAGACCCTGCTTGCCGTCGTCTATTCAGTGGTTACTTCTGGCCTGTTGCAGTCCATTTACCTAGTCTGATTCCTTTCCCTTCTTCTGGAGAGTTTTAGCCACCTGTTGGCCTACGCACCCAAGCGTCGCACCCCACTCAACGTTCCCTAGCCAGCGCTCTCCCCTGCAGGAGAGATTGTGCTGTTTATTGTCAGGCTATCCTGGACTTGCTTCCAGCTCCTCTGGGACGAGTCATCCAGCCTTGCGGCTGGCATCTTTAACCGGCCGTTGCCGCAGCAAAGCTTGTCAATAGGCAGCCCACGCTCGACCAGCTACGCACTCTAGCGACGCTCCCCAGCACTCCCTCTCTTGCAGGAATCCTGCAATTGGGTGACAGTTATAACAGTGCCAATAACTACGATGTCGATCGATCCAGAGGATCTCTCGCAAGCGGTACTCCAACAAGCAGCTGTCCTGGACCGGCATTCCTCCAAGATACAGTGCTTGGACCAGAAATTGGATTCCATAACGGCCATGCTTCAGCGTATGCAGCTTCGTTTGGAGGCGTCCGGCCCCGCTACGCCTTCGCCTATCCCTGGGCCTGTCTCTCCTCCTGCTGCTCAGGCCTTTCTGCCCACTCGTATACCCCTTCCGGACAAGTTTGAGGGTGATGCCAAGCTCCTGCGCGGGTTCCTGAATCAGTGCTTCCTTCATTTCAGAAGTCAACCCGAGGCTTTCGCTTCTGATCAGGCTCGTGTAACTTTTATCATCTCCTTGCTACGGGGACAAGCTTTGGCCTGGGTATCTCCGCTTATGGATCGTCAATCCCCTCTCCTACAGGATTGTGATAACTTCCTGGCTGCTTTTCGGTCTGTCTTTGACGTTCCTGGAAGACGAGCTATGGCGGAGGCATCCCTCTTAGACCTGCAACAAGGCCACCAGCCATTTGCACAGTACGCCATCGAATTCCGCACCTTGGCGTACGAGACGGATTGGGGCGATGGGGCCTTGAAAGCAGCCTTCCGTCGCGGTCTCTCCGATCGTCTGAAGGACGAGCTGACCACCCGACCCATACCCGAGTCCCTTAAGGGTCTGATTTCTCTGTGCTCGTCTCTGGAGACCCGCATACAGGAAAGACGGCAAGAGAGGGAACGGTCACGACGCCCTTTGGCGCGTTCTATGGTGCGCCTAGCGCCCAAGTTCCACAACCCTCCTACGGCAACCCAAGAGTCCGCTTCGGAACCTATGGAAATAGGTCGTGTCTTCCGCCTTCCTGAGGAGGAGAAGGCCAGGCGTCGTTCTTCAGGACTCTGCCTGTATTGCGGGGGATCGGGACACATAGCCCGGTTGTGTCCCAACAAGCCGGGAAACGACAGGACTTAGGAGGAGTGGAGGGGATTCCCCTAAGTCATGCGTCGTACCCCTCCATGCGGAATCCACGGCTGACTGTTCCTGTCTCCCTTACCTGGCACACCGGGTCTCTTTCTACTAGGGCCTTGGTGGACTCCGGTGCGGCCGGTTCATTCCTTGATCACTCCTTTGCCCTGCAGCACGATATACCCTTGGTTCCCAGAACTCCGTCCGTTGGCATTGTCGTAGTCGATGGTTCTCCCCTGGGTACTGGTCGTATTACCCACAGGACCATTCCCTTGACATTACGAGTCGCTTCCACTCATGTCGAGTCCGTGGAATTCGATATTATTCATTCCTCCATGACGCCGGTCATCCTGGGTCATCCCTGGTTGGTAAAGAACAATCCCAGGATTGATTGGGCGGCTTCTTCACTGGTGTTTACCCACGACGCTTCTTCTGTCCTTTCACTGTCTTCTGTGGATCTTGATTCCCGACCCACGGAGGGGCCTTTCCCGGTGCCTACGCCTTATCGCTCCTTCCTGGATGTTTTCTCCAAGACCAGGTCTGAGGTCCTCCCCCCACATCGGGAGTACGATTGCGCCATTGAGCTTCTACCTGGCTCCTCACTCCCTAAGGGACGGACATATCCACTTTCCTTGCCTGAAACTGCGGCCCTCGAGGACTACATTCGTGAGAACCTAGCCAGGGGTTTCATCCGGTCCTCCTCTTCTCCTGCTGGAGCAGGGTTCTTTTTCGTAAAGAAGAAGGATGGCTCTCTCCGCCCGTGCATTGACTATAGGGGTCTCAATGCAATTACACGGAGATATACCTATCCCTTGCCTCTTATTCCTGAACTCCTAGACAGGCTCCGAGGGTCCACTGTGTTCACCAAGCTGGATCTACGTGGGGCCTATAACCTGGTACGTATACGAAAAGGAGACGAGTGGAAGACCGCCTTCAATACTCGCTTTGGGCATTACGAGTATCTCGTGATGCCTTTTGGCCTATGCAATGCCCCTGCGGTATTTCAGGCGTTGGTGAACGACGTATTCCGGGACCTGCTGCTCAAGTACGTCATCGTATATCTGGATGACATTCTAATTTACTCTGCCTCTTTGACGGAACATCGAGAGCATGTACGGGTCGTTTTGTCTCGCCTGAGGGCTAATCGCCTGTACGCCAAGCTTGAGAAGTGCAGCTTCGAGAAATCTTCTCTCCCTTTTCTGGGATATATAGTGTCTGCATCAGGTATAGCCATGGATCCCAGCAAAGTCAGCGCTGTCCTGGACTGGCAGGTTCCTCGCACCCTCAAGGGGGTGCAGCGGTTCGTGGGCTTCTCCAATTATTACAGGCGGTTCATCAGGAACTTTTCCAGGATCATCCAGCCCATCGTACGCCTGACTTGTAAAGACTCCGATCCTCGCATATGGCCCTCAGAGGCACTTACCGCCTTCCGAACCCTCAAACAGGCCTTCACCTCGGCTCCGCTTCTCTTGTATCCAGATCCTGCGTCTCCTTTCACCGTGGAGGTCGACGCCTCTGAATCCGCAGCCGGGGCTGTTTTGTCTCAGCGGATAGGGTCTTCTGGTACCTTACGACCGTGTTGCTACTTTTCACGTCGATTCTCTCCGGCAGAACGTAACTATGACACCGGAAACAGAGAATTGCTGGCCGTGAAGTTAGCCCTACAGGAGTGGCGATATCTCCTCGAGGGGTCCACACATCCTGTTACTATTCTGACGGATCACCGAAATCTTGCCTATCTAGCCACGGCCAAACGACTCAATGCCCGACAGGCTCGGTGGTCTCTCTTCTTCTCACGGTTCAACTATACTATCACGTACATCCCTGGGACTAAGAACAAAAAGGCCGATGCCTTGTCCAGACAGTGTGAGGCAGTGTTTCTCCCAGATTCCGATCCGGAACCCATCATTCCGTCCTCGATGATCCTGAGTGCCATATCCACCGTCACTCTTCGGAAAATCCGTGAGGCTCAGTCCTCTTCGGTTCTGGGGTCTCATGTCCCTTCGGCACAACTGTTTGTTCCTGAACCATACCGCGCTGAAGTGTTGTCCTGGGCTCATTGCTCCCCCGTGGCTGGTCATCCAGGGGTTGATCGGACCTTAGATCTGCTCACGCGCTACTTCTGGTGGCCTACCTGTCGTTCGGACGTCAGCTCGTTGGTAGCCTCTTGCGAAGTGTGTGCCCGCATGAAGGTTCTGCACACCTGTCCGGTGGGCTTGTTACAACCGCTACCGGTACCGTCTCTTCCTTGGACCCATTTGTCCATGGACTTCGTGGTGGACCTACCCCTATATGCAGGTAAGACCACTATTCTGGTCGTGATAGACCGATTTACGAAGCAGGGGCATTTCGTCCCTCTGTCCAAACTACCGTCAGCTCCGGAACTGGCCGAGATCTTTCTATCTGAGATTGTACGCCTTCATGGAGTTCCCCTGCACATAACCTCAGACAGGGGCACCCAGTTTGTGTCTAGATTCTGGAGATCCTTTTGTTCCCGTTTGGGTGTGACTCTTCATCACTCTTCGGCTTATCATCCGCAGACCAACGGACAGACTGAGAGGCTGAACCAGAATCTGGAACACTTCCTGCGGACATACAGCAACCACCAGCAGGACAATTGGGTTTCCTTACTGCCTTTGGCGGAACTGTCCTATAACTCCCTCCGTCATACCTCCCTGGGTTGCTCCCCATTCTTTGCCGCCCTCGGTTACAACCCCCGAGTGCTTTTGCTATCTCCGGACGCCTCTCTAGTACCCGCGGTAGAGAGCAGGGTGCAGTCTCTTGCCTCCCATTGGCAGTCCTTGCGCGCCTCCCTGCTCTCCGCTCAGGTGCGTCACAAGATCGCTGCCGATCGTCGACGGACTCCGGCGCCTCTCTATTGAATCGGCGATCGGGTATGGCTCTCTACCAGACACATACGGCTCGCCCAGCCTTCTGACAAGCTGGGTCCCCGGTACTTGGGTCCTTATCGGATCCTGCGTAGGCTCTCTCCAGTCTCCTATAGATTGGCGTTACCCAGGAGTCTTCGCATTCACCCTGTTTTTCACGTTTCCCTGCTCAAGGCATTTCTACCTTCGTCTATGCCTACAGTAGCCCCTTCTCCTCCGGCTCCTGTTACGGTGGATGGCCAGGAGGAATACATCATTGACGCCATCCTGGACTCCCGCAGGGTTCGTGGTCGTCTTCAGTATTTGGTAAATTGGCAGGGCTACGGTCCTGAGGAAAGGTCCTGGGTTCCCTCCTCGGAGGTGCACGCTCCGGCCCTGGTCCGCGCCTTTCGTCGCTCCCGCTCTGCGGGGCAGGCTGTTTGAGCTCCGGAGGCGCCCCTTGGGGGTGGGGCAGTGTCACCTACCCGCCGACTCCCTGCTCCGGTCTTCGCCCGGTCGGTCTCCCGCGGCGGCTGCCGCCTTGTGCGCATGCGCGGGCGGCTTCCTGGTCTCGGGCACTTTTTCAAGTAATCCATGCGTCGCGTGCGGATGACGTTGCACGCGACGCC
This sequence comes from Rhinophrynus dorsalis, assembly GCA_037306005.1. Lineage (NCBI taxonomy): Eukaryota > Metazoa > Chordata > Amphibia > Anura > Rhinophrynidae > Rhinophrynus > Rhinophrynus dorsalis. Next base: position 24,234,383 of record CM074721.1, on the reverse strand, counting down.
TATATCTGTGTGCCGATTCCCGGCTTCGGTGCACTGTTATAGTGTTCCTGAAGCCTAGGCACTTCTGCTGTGCAGTCCTTGAGCCTCTCTGTGTGCTAGTCTCGCCTAGCTCAGTCTCCTAGCCTCTCTGTGTATGACCCTGCTAGTTTGACCATCCCTTTGCCTGCCAAATCAACCTGTTGATCTCTGTGTATGACCCTGCTAGTTTGACCATCCCTTTTCCTGCCGATTGAGGGTTCTCCTAGCCAGACGGCGTAGACCCTGCTTGCCGTCGTCTATTCAGTGGTTACTTCTGGCCTGTTGCAGTCCACTTACCTAGTCTGATTCCTTTCCCTTCTTCTGGAGAGTTTTAGCCACCTGTTGGCCTACGCACCCAAGCGTCGCACCCCACTCAACGTTCCCTAGCCAGCGCTCTCCCCTGCAGGAGAGATTGTGCTGTTTATTGTCAGGCTATCCTGGACTTGCTTCCAGCTCCTCTGGGACGAGTCATCCAGCCTTGCGGCTGGCATCTTTAACCGGCCGTTGCCGCAGCAAAGCTTGTCAATAGGCAGCCCACGCTCGACCAGCTACGCACTCTAGCGACGCTCCCCAGCACTCCCTCTCTTGCAGGAATCCTGCAATTGGGTGACAGCAGTGTGGAATGTCAATATCTATCTATCTATCTATCTATCTATCTATCTATCTATCTATCTATCTATCTATCAGGGGAGGGCTGGCAACTTGTGGCCTGAGGGGCAAATACAATCTACTGACCCATTTCTTCAGTCTCTCCAGCCCACTGTCCCAGACCATCCCCTTTTAGTTACTTTTAATGTTGGTATTCATACTGTTAAGTAAGGCAAATGAGACTACATAGTTTACAGTTCAAATGTGGCTACTCTAGTGATACCATAGAGCTTACAATGTAAGTACAGCAACATGACTGATACCATAGAGCTTACAACGGAAATAAGTTATGCTGCTAGTGTATCTCTATTTGCATTGTAGCTCTTTGGTATCATTTGTGTAGTTCCATTTCAATTGCAAGCTCTGTGGTATCAGTAGTACAGCTCCATTTAAAGCAGCATTTGGGAGATTGAGTAAGGCAGTGGCCCACTGGCCCAGACATGTGACCAGCCCAGGGGGCAATTGCCCCTCTGCCCCCCAGGCCAGCCCTCCCCTGCTATCTATCTATCTATCTATCTATCTATCTATCTATCTATCTATCTATCTGACATGCCTGACACTAAAGATACATATCTCATAAATGAATTTTTAATAAAAATGTTTAACATAAATACAGGTGCCTGTGAAGGTGCTACTTCCACATTAACCATACATTTAACTGATTTAACCCTTGAGTGTCAAAGGGTACACAATGCATTGTGCAGCCCTCTGGCACCCATAGGATTAACCCTTTCAGTACCAGAAAATATAGCAACACATTGCAGTTGGAGCTCAGGACCAGCCAAATTAGAATCCAAGGGGTTAACATATTTTTTCAACCACTTTTTAGAATTTTAAACCACAAAAGGTGGGCCATTAAGTTTATTCAAGGGCCACATATGTGGGCTGAGTTAAATCTAGTTGTCCATCAATGGTCTAATACTTCATTACTATGTCATGTAGGAATCCTAGGCAGTTAAAGTGGACTTGTCACCTTAAAGGGATAGTAATGTTTCAAAATAAAATCAGCTCCAATTAATCTTCATAGCATGTGGGCCATGGGGAGTGTTATTTCAATACTGTCAGAGGTGTAGTTCAAGAGTAATTGAATGATAAAGTATCCCCTCCCTCCCCTTTTACCTAGTGTAACACTGTTTACCTCAGATGTGGAAGCTGGTCTCTTGACCAGACAGCTCACAGCAAGGGACAGTCTTCTTACTGTGAGAACAATGATAACCCTGCCCCCCCGCCCCCCGACAGGTTTTTCAGGTTTTTCCCTTATGCTAATTGAAGATTGTCCCTCTCTGCAGTCTACCTGGGCATCTCCCTTCTGATCTGGCTGAGCAGTGTTACATCAGTAAAAGGGGAGGGAGGGGGATACTTTATCATTGAATTACTCTTGAACTACAACTCTGACAGTATTGAAATAACACTCTGCAAAGTCCAAATACTATGAAGATTAATTGGAGCTGCTTTTATTTTGAAGCATTACTGTCCCTTTAAGACAAGTTTAACAAATAATTACATTCTGCTTATATGCAGCACTAGTAGTTTGTTCTGTAAAAAAATAGTTTTTGAAAAATGAACCTTTATATGTCGTTGGAACAGTCTGGCATTTTATGTTAATTCCCTGCCCATTATGCTAATTAGTTCCTCTCTGTGCTATTGGACATGTCCCACCCCACACACTCTGTGGGCTCTGCCTAGATTCATTCATATCACTGTGTGCAGTAATATTGACCCAGCACAGAAACGAATTAGCATAAAGTGCCAGACTGTGCTTCAAACCAATAAAGATTAATTTCTCATAAACTATATTACCAATGACTAGCACAAGATATAAGCAGTTTTTACTTCTCTTTAAAAATAACTTTACTTATCTTAGAATGACAGGCCCACTTTATAAAAAAATACATCTAATTAATACTTTAAATAAAACATAAGTTACTGTTAAATTACTGACTAAAATATGGATTTGTAGATCTGCCTACAATGCACTTAAAGTAGAACTGTCACTTTGTAACAAATAGGTGATTTTGAAAAGTGTCCAAAATCACACATATTTATGTTAGTTATTTTTAGTAACGTAGTTGATGAGGCTGAAAAAAAACATGCCCCCATCAAGTTCAGCCCATGCTATATCACCCCTGTTCATCCAGAGGAGATATTTAAATGTATTTATTTGTCAGTTAATGTAGTACTTCTGAGTAGGAAGTGGCAGTTGGTAAAACAGTGTGGAATGTCTGCGTCTACTCAGCACTAGCTAACAAATACAAAAGCTAAGTATCTTATAAACTATTGTTTTCAATTAAAGGGTTAGTAATTAGTGATGAGCGAGCACCCCAATGCTCGGGTGTTCGGGTGCTCTGACCGAGCACCCCCTGAGGCTCGAGTGCTCGGCCGAGCACCCGAGCCCCATTGAAGTCAATGGGAGGACTCGAGCATTACACCAGGCACCCCCTGCTCTGATGAGGGGAGGGTGCCTGGTCCATAGGAAAAGGGCAGAAAAGGATGGAAACACCACAGAAATGGTTCAGGGACAGCATAGGGAGGATGTCTGGATGCATCTTGGACTCCAACATCACTGCTGGGAACGATCTTTCGCCCGTAGTACGCCATTTTTACAGACTGACCATAAAACACACAAAAAGGAAAATAAAAACGACTTTAGGCGAAAAATTGTTACCAAACAATATTTGCTGTATATTTACTTGTATATCATCTGCAAATTCTCCCAAAAATGTCCTTGATTTTCTGAAGTGAGGCCATGATTAAGAGGGAAACGTGCGCAGAGGTAAATTATCCCAAAAATTTCCTTGATTTTCTGAAGTGAGGCCATGATTAAGAGGGAAACGTGCGCAGAGGCAAATTCTCCCAAAAATTTCCTTGATTTTCTGAAGTGAGGCCATGATTAAGAGGGAAACGTGCGCAGAGGCAAATTATCCCAAAAATTTCCTTGATTTTATTGAACTGAGGCCATGATTAAGAGGGAAACGTGCGCTGAGCTGACCATCTAAAACATTATGGGTGAGGGTCTGCTGCAGAGCTGACCATCCTAAACATTATATGCGAAGGCCCGCTAGTGAGCTGACGCTATAAAACATTATATGCGAAGGCCCGCTAGTGAGCTGACGCTATAAAACATTATATGAGAGGGCCCGCTAGAGAGCTGACCCAATAAAACATTATATGAGAAGGCCCGCTGGTGAGCTGACCTATATAAAAATTGGCAAACAGGGCCCGCTGGTGAGCTGGCCCTATATAAAAAATTATATCACAGGGCCCGCTGGTGAGCTGGCCCTATATAAAAATTATAGCACAGGGCATATGGAAGAGGAGGAGGAGGATGAGAAGATTAAGAGTCAACCATATACCTGTTTTTTGGGTGGAAGGGGTGAATGGGAATACAGAGTATTCCCATCATTGTAAATAATATATGTAAAGTGAGTTTATGTTCCCCCGGGGCTTTCCTCCAGTGGAGTGGAGAAGTCAGGGGAAATCCAGGCCTTGTTCATTTTTATAAGTGTCAACCTATCAGCATTGTCGGTGGAAAGGCGGATACGCTTATCTGTTATGATGCCACCAGCAGCACTAAATACCCGCTCAGACAGAACGCTGGCGGCAGGGCAGGCCAGCACCTCCAAGGCGTAGAGTGACAGTTCATACCACGTGTCCAGCTTGGACACCCAGTAGTTGTAAGGCACAGAGGGATCATTGAGGACGCTGACACGGTCTGCTACGTACTCCTTCACCATCTTCCAAAACTTTTCCCTCCTTGTGACACTAGGCTGCGCATCAGGGTGAGGGTGCTGGCGGGGTGTCATGAAGGTGTCCCACGCCTTGGAGAGTGTTGCCCTGCCTTTCTCGGAACTGCTGTGTGCTCCCCTTTTCTCCCCTTCTCGGTTGGCCAAGGTAGCACGTACTCTGCCGCCAGCGTTGTCAGATGGAAAATTTGGGAGCAATTTTTCAACAAGAACCTTCTGGTATTGCACCATTTTGCTTGTCCTCTCCACCGGAGGAATGAGAGATGAGAAATTCTCTTTGTAGCGGGGGTCCAGAAGGGTGAACACCCAGTAATCCGTGTTGTCTAAAATGCGTACAACGCGTGGGTCACGGGAAAGGCAGCCTAACATAAAGTCAGCCATGTGTGCCAGAGTACCAACAGTCAAGATTTCGCTGTCCTCACCAGGAGGATGACTCTCAATATCCTCATCCTCTTCCTCCTCTTCTGCCCACCCACGCTGAAGAGATGGAACTAAAGTTCCATGGCTACCCTCTGTAGCGGAGGCAACCGTGTCTTCCTCCTCCTCCTCCTCCTCCGCCTCCTCCAATTGTCGCTGAGAAGACGAAGTGAGGGTGCTCTGGCTATCACCTTGTGTAAGCTCTTCCTCCCCCATTTCCACCTCTTCCACATGCAAAGCGTCGGTTTTAATTGTGAGCAGTGAGCGTTTCAGTAGACACAGAAGTGGGATGGTTACACTGATAATAGCGTTATCGCTGCTCACCATCTGTGTCGATTCCTCAAAATTGCGTAAAACCTCACAGAGGTCTGACATCCATTCCCACTCCTCACTTCTGATTACAGGAAGTTGAACGGAGAGGCGACGACCGTGTAACAGCTGGTACTCCACTACTGCCCTCTGCTGCTCACAAAGCCGGGCCAACATGTGGAAGGTGGAGTTCCAGCGCGTGCTCACGTCACACAGCAGCCGGTGAGCTGGCAATTGTAAGCGCTGCTGCAGCTTCAACAGGCCGGCCGAAGCTGTAGATGACTTACGGAAATGTGCACACACGCGGCGCACCTTGGTCAAGAGATCATGCACATTGGGGTAGGTTTTTAGAAATCGCTGAACCACTAAATTAAATACATGCGCTAGGCATGGTACGTGTGTGAGCTTGCCGAGCTCCAAAGCCGCCACCAAGTTACGCCCATTATCACACACAACCATGCCTGGTTGCAGGTTGAGTGGCGAGAGCCATTGCTCGGTCTGGTGACTAATCCCCTGCAACAGCTCTGAGGCCGTGTGCTGTTTGTCCCCAAGGCAGATCAGCTTCAGCACGGCCTGTTGACGCTTCCCCACTGCAGTGCTACACTGCTTCCAGCTACTGGCTGATGGGGAGTGGCGCTGCGTGTAGAGAATTCGGAGGTGGAAACGGAGGAGGAGGAGCCAATAACGTAGGTGCTGGCGGAAACCCTGATGGAGGTAGGGCCCGCAATCCTCGGCGTGGGTAGCACCAGTGCCATCCCAGGGTCCGAGTCGCTCCCAGCCTCCACGACATTCACCCAGTGTGCCGTCAGGGAAATGTAGCGTCCCTGGCCACAAGCACTTGTCCATGTGTCAGTCGTTAAGTGGACCTTCCCAGTAACTGCGTTGGTCAGTGGCACGGGTGATGTTACGGGACACATGGTGGTGTAATGCGGGGATGGCACACCGGGAAAAGTAGTGGCGGCTGGGGACCGCGTACCGAGGGACAGCTGCTGCCATCAGGCTGCGGAAGGACTCAGTGTCCACAAGCCTAAATGGCAGCATTTCGATGGCCAGTAATTTGGAAAGGTGTGAGGTTAGTGCTATGACCTGTGGGTGGGTGGCTGGGTATTTTCTCTTGCGCTCAAATGCCTGGGGTAACGACATTTGGACGCTGTGCTGGGACAGGGAAGTGGATGTGGTCGCTGATGGTGCTTCAGATGGTACAGGTGCAGGGCGGGAGGTATGCGGGCCTGCGCCTTCGACAGGCGATTGGCCGGCACCGAAAACAGGGGAAGAGGAGGCAGTGGTGTGGCCTGCAGACACAGATGGGCGATCCAGGCGTTCCTCCCACTTACTACGGTGCTTGGATGCCATGTGTCGGATCATGCTGGTGGTGGTGAGGTTTCTAGTGTTCATGCCTCGGCTCATTCTGGTGTGGCACAGGTTGCAAACTACAATTCTTTTGTCGTCCGCACTTTCCTTAAAAAAACGCCATACCGCGGAACACCTACCCTTTGGCAAGGTAGATTTACGCAAGGGGGTGCTCCGTGGAACATTTGCGGGCCGGTTTGGTGCGGTCCGCCTTCTTTCTGTAGCCACACCACTGCCTCTTCCAGCCTGTTGCGGTGCTGCAGATGGCTCACCCTCAGGACTGCTGTCATCGCTCGGCTCTACACCTTCCCAGGTGGGGTCAGTCACCTCATCGTCCACCAAGTCCTCCTCCACTTCCTCACTCTGATCATCCTCCTTATGTCTTGATCCCACCACATACTCAGTCATTGACAACTGTATAACATTCTCCTCAACAAGGTCTTGAGACGGAAATAGTGGTTGATTTAATGGCAACTGTGTCTCATCATCATCATCATCATCCACTACTTCCTTTGACCTTAAATGCCATTCACATCTGTCATCTTCTTGTGATTGGGTACCCTCTAGAGGTTGTGAATCAGGGCACAAGATGTCATGTTCCTCTGCAAGCGTGCTTGGAGAGAGGGTCAAATGAAGGATTGGTGATGAGACGAGCTCCTCACTATATCCCAGTGTGGGATCACTTCTTTGACCAGACCGTGTATGGTGGGAGGAAGGATGATCAGAGTGAGGATTATGTTGACCAGACTCTTGGCTACTGAGAGTGGACTTGGTGGAAGACAGGGTGGTGCTTAACCGACTGGAAGCAGTATCAGCTGACATCCAACCGACCACCTGTTCGCAGTGGTCGGACCTCGAGAGTGATGTCCTGCGATGCCCTGTGAAATGAGACATGAAGCTAGGTATGGTGGATGTCTTTCTTTCTTGTGCTCTGGCACCAGGCACAGTTTCTCCGCGTCCTGACCCGCGCCCTGAACTATCAGGATCACGTCCACTTCCCCGTCCCTTTTTACCCGCCTTCTTCATCTTACACGGAATATGTGACTTTAATATTTGAGTTTGAAAACTTAACAGTATTTCTTCCTATTCTGCAACTGTGCAGAGTACACAGAATAGGCTGCTAAACGGCGGTGACACACACTGAATGGAATATGTGACTTTAATATTTGAGTTTGAAGACTTAACAGTATTTCTTCCTATTCTGCAACTGTGCAGAGTACACAGAATAGGCTGCTAAACGGCGGTGACACACACTGAATGGAATATGTGACTTTAATATTTGAGTTTGAAAACTTAACAGTATTTCTTCCTATTCTGCAACTCTGCACAGTACACAGAATGTGCTGCTAAACTGCGGCGAAGCACACTGAATGGAATATGTGACTTTGATATTTTAGTTTGAAGACTTAACAGTATTTCTTCCTATTCTGCAACTCTGCACAGTACACAGAATGTGCTGCTAAACTGCGGCGAAGCAAACTGAATGGAATATGTGACTTTGATATTTTAGTTTGAAGACTTAACAGTATTTCTTCCTATTCTGCAACTCTGCACAGTACACAGAATGTGCTGCTAAACTGCGGCGACGCACACTGAATGGAATATGTGACTTTGATAATTTAGTTTGAAGACTTAACAGTATTTCTTCCTATTCTGCAACTCTGCACAGTACACAGAATGTGCTGCTAAACTGCGGCGACGCACACTGAATGGAATATGTGACTTTGATATTTTAGTTTGAAGACTTAACAGAATGTGCTCTAATCTGCAACTTTGCACACTAAACAGAATGTACTCTAATCTGCAACTTTGCACACTAAACAGAATGTGCTCTAATCTGCAACTTTGCACACTAAACAGAATGTGCTCTAATCTGCAACTTTGCACACTAAACAGAATGTGCTCTAATCTGCAACTGTGCACACTAAACAGAATGTGCTCTAATCTGCAACTTTGCACACTAAACAGAATATATATATTTCCCCCCCCCCCCCCCACAAAAAAACCTGCTGCCCCCACACACAGTAGTCCTAAAAAGGACTTTTGGTTCTTTTTTTTCCACAATTTTGCTTTTTTTCCTCCCTACACTGACTTTCCCTTCCTATCCTCAGCTCTCCCTGGCTAAGACTGAGCCGAACTCGCTGGTCAGGTGCTATACAGCTCCTGACCACGGGTTCTGGCCAGCCAATCAGTGTAATGCCAGCAGCCAACATGGCTGCTGGCATTACACCGATGTCAGAGCCTCCCTGCACGTTTATTGGCTGCGCAGCAGCCGCAAAACGTGCGGGGAGGAGACCCGAACATGGCGGGCGAGCACATGCGGTACTTGTACGAGTACCGCCATGTGCCGAGCAGAGCGATGCTCGAGCCGATCCGAGCATCGGCCGAGCATGCTCGCTCAACACTATTAGTAATGTCAAAAAAAAGTTTTTTTGCATTTAGAAGAGCTTAAAAAGTTGAGCTGAATGCAAAAAACCATATAACTTAAACCGCTATTGTGACAGAGGATTACAATAGTGCTAAAATATCACTAAATGTGGGTTCTTCCTCTTGTCCCAGAGAATGTTATGAGATATAATTATTCCCTATTCTAAATATGGGTGTGTAATATCTCAAAGTTATTTCTGTAGACTGGCCTTATACAAGTAATTTAAGGACAATAAAAAGGATTACAGAGTCTATAAATGTATTATGCAAAAATGTTTATTGGCTAGCTAAAAGATATCAAGCAGATAGGAAAGCTTAGCAATAATACAATAATAACAAGTTACATTACATTACAAAATCCAACTAACAGAGTGCGAGGGAATTATAAAACATTGCTTGCCATAATAGAAAATTCACATACCAGTCAGCCTTAGTCAATGAGAGTGTCAGGTAACTTGATCTGTCCGCTACTAACTTATAGGGGTCCTGTCACTCAATATATATACTTTTTCTCTTAACATGAGCCAAGGGGGTAAGGAGCATGCATTTGGCTCGTGCACAGAAAGACCATATTTGGGGACGGATATAACAATTGGCTATTGGACCTGTTGCTAGGGTCTTAGGCAGAAGTAGCTAACGGTATATTTCTGTTATCTAGAGGCCCGGGGGTAAAAAGGACAATTGTCTAACGTCTGCTTCCTCTTTTTAGGAGCCATGGGGATGTGTGGCAATTATCAGTTAGGGCAGACAGTTATGTTACAATAAGTCTGTCCAGATAAAGTAAGAAATATAGTAACATAGTAACATAGTAATTTAGGTTGAAAAAAGACTTGCGTCCATCTAGTTCAACCCTTTTCCTATTCCTGTTTACCATCGTTGATCCAAATGAAGACAAAAAAACCCCCTCAATATAGCAATTTCAAATTCTATCCTGAATGGGTTAAAAATTCCTTCTTGATTCCAAATGGCAATCAGATTTCTCCTTGGATCAACAAGGCCTAACTAAATATTAATCCCAATACTAACGTACATAGCCCTCTATGTTACGCTCTTTTAAATAAGTATCCAGGCCCTTTTTAAAGGCGTCTAATGTATTTGATAGCACCACCTCCTCAGGCAGTGAATTCCATACCGTTATTGACCTTACCGTAAAGAAACCCTTCCGCTGCTGTAGATGAAATCTCCTTTCCTCAAGTCTAAGCTGGTGGCCTCTTGTCCTGTGTGCTGTTCTGTTTATGAACAGGTCTTTGGAGAGCCCTTTGTATGGGCCCTGAACATATTTATATAGTGTTATCATATCCCCTCTAAGACGCCGTTTCTCTAGTGTGTACAAGTTTAACTTTTCTAGCCTCTCTTTATAACTAAAACTTTCCATTCCCCTTACTAGTTTTGTAGCCCTCCTCTGCACTCTCTCTAGTTCCATAATGTCCTTCTTCAGAAAGGGCGCCCAAAATTGAACATCATATTCTAGGTGGGGTCTTACCACAGACCTGTAAAGAGGCATAATTATATCTTCCTCCCTTGAGTCAATACCCCTTTTAATACATGTCAATACATACCTCCCAAGTGTCCCTCTTTAGGAGGGACAGTCCCTCTTTTAAACCCAAATCCCTCTGTCCTTCTTTCCCACCCTGATGTCCCACTTTTTAGGAGATCCAACTGCATGGTGTATATATATGTGTATCACATTCCTCCACAGCAATAAAACTCACATTAATGTTTGTTTAAACGTCAGTTTATGTGTCTATAAATTAGTCATGAGAAAAGTCAGCGTGCTGCTCCCATAAGGGGGGTGACAAAGGAGAGTCATCAACATTCATTTCCTTCATGTTAAAACAAGTACAAGTAAATGCAGATACATGAGCACAAAAGAAACTGGAATGAGTAGGAAACAATGGATAAAAATCTCCTTGAGTAAGAATAGCTGTAGATTCAGGATGATAAACAGAGGCAAGAGTTCCTTCCCAGAGAGCACCATAACACAGTTCATGATGTCCATCACCACAGGTAAACAGAGTGCTGCAGTTGTAGCCTCCATGGCTAACAAGACTGGTGCGTCCAAAACGTGGGCTGTAGGAACACATCTGAAAAACTTGCAGAGGTTTATAAACACATTTCAGGTGAGGTAGATCAAGAGAATGAAGCATATCTTTAATCATCCAAAAGTTAAAAAACATTTGAAGATTGCGAAGTAGCACTAAACCTTGAGAGGTTAACACAGAGAAAGCTGCCTAGACCCCCAAGGAAACCGCAACCTAGGGTACCTAGACCTTGTCCAAGGATAGAGATTAAATGACCCATAGTGGGAAGGAAAGTTTCCAGGGATTTACCAAGATTATATGCCCAGTGTGGAAAATCACCTTCATGGAGATCAACTCTGAGGAGTTCAGAATGTATTTTCTGTAAATGAAGGTCTACTTTATCATGGGTGGAGCCTAGGGTTATCTGAACATTCTTAAAGGGATAGTAATACTTTTTATCTTTATTTTATTTTGTAGGCATTAAAAAAACATGAAGAACGATATAAGTCTTATCTCTCAAACCTTTATGGTTTGAGAGAAATTCACAAGCAAAGTTTCCCCTCCCGCCCCTTTTACCTAGTGTAAGCCATCTCTTCTCAGATGTGGAATGCAGTCCATAGACCAGACAGATAACAGCAGGGGGCAATCTTCTTCCTATGAGAACAATGAAAGCCCTGCCCCCCTTGACAAGTGTTTCAGGTTTTTTCCCTTATCTTAATTGAAGATTGTCCCTCTCTGCAGTCCACCTGGGCTCCTCCCTTCTGATCTGGCTGAACACTGTTACATCAGTAAAAGGGGCGGGAGGGGGATAGTTTGTCATTGAATTACTCTTGTACTACAGCTCTGACAGAATTGAAATAACACTCTCCAAAGTCCAAATACTTAGCAAGGAATGCAGACATGTAAGGAATCTGAATTTCAATATGAGGTACAGAAAAAGTTAAGTTCCGCTTAGAGAGGGTTTGACTGAGCCCTGGAGGTGTAAGGGCGTAATCAAAACATGAGACAGTAGTATTAACTGTAACAATATAGGGCTGCAGAGTGGGAATATTACAATCACTGTAGGAAGACATAAGGATATAAGATCCATTCTCCAATGGAACAACAAGGGTGTGTGGGCCTTTAACTGGAGTTGCAGTGATAGGGCAATCTGAACCAGTACCATGAAGCCCACAGGGTAAATGAGTAATAACATCATTACAAACTAAATAACCAAGGTCTTTGCAATTACTGACACTGAGATAAGAAATTTCATCACATCTAGATGATATATTTTGGAAAGGTTGTTGTATTTGAATCAAGGCTAATTTACCAGGGGAGCTGGTTAAATGACCAATATTCATTATCTCCCAATTGGTGGTATAAACCTCACCTGGAATGATTAATTCATAGTAAACAGATAATTCCCATTGACAATCGTCAGGATTTTTTACTTGTCTGTGTCTGAGTTCATTCACATTATAAGTAGTGGCTTTAGAGATATGAGTCATAATTTCAGATTGTTTATCTGAGAAGCCAAGCTGTGTAGCAACGTAAGTGATGTTAAAGCGATAGTAATACTTCGTTTTATCTTTATTTTATTTTGTAGGCATTAAAAAAACATGAAGAACGATATAAGTCTTATCTCTCAAACCTTTATGGTTTAAGAGATATTCACAAGCAAAGTATCCCCCTCCCGCCCCTTTTACTGATATAACACTGCTCAGCAGAAGGGAGGTGTCCAGGTAGACTGCAGAGAGGGACAATCTTCAATTAAGATAAGGGAAAAACCTGAAAAACTTGTCAAGGGGGGCAGGGCTTTCATTGTTCTCATAGGAAGAAGATTGTCCCCTGCTGTTATCTGTCTGGTCTATGGACTGGATTCCATATCTGAGAAGAGATGGCTTACACTAGGTAAAAGGGGCGGGAGGGGAAACTTTGCTTGTGAATATCTCTTAAACCATAAAGGTTTGAGAGATAAGACTTATATTGTTCTTCATGTTTTTTTAATGCCTACAAAATAAAATAAAGATAAAATGAAGTATCACTATCCCGTTAAAGAGAGAAGTGTCTATTTTCTCATTCTGTAAAGTTAATCTTGTGGCAGTGAGCTTGTTGAGAAGCACTAAATCTTTCAGCTCTTCATTTAAAGTTGTAAAATCTGACATAGCAGTAGATAGGAGGGTAACCACATGGTCTTTTAAAACAAGAATACCTCTCCTGAGTTCTTCATCATTAGAATCAGAAATCTAACAGTGGACACAGTGTCACTTAGCAAATGTCCAGTGGTGATAAGAACATCAGCGTTACTTAATAGTTTTCTACCAACACCTTTATCATATGCACATTCATTATTACTGACCTGATCATGGAGGGCATAGGTGACATTAGTAAACGTATTGATGGTCACCCATACAGCCTCAGCGTATGGCAAATCAGCAATGTTAGTCTGCACACAGCGTGTAAAATCACAAGGCACATCATCTGGACCCACCAAGACAGACATCTTACTCCTGTTACCTTGTATGACGGTGTCAACTCTATAAGTTGCACTATCTGAGAGACATTTCTAGAACAGGGAGTAAATGGCATAATTAGCATTAACAATTTGACTCCGCAGCACACACCAAAAACCTGGTAACCCAGTAAAAAATAAGTAGCCTTGGTCAATCTTCTTAGGCTGCCATCTGAAGGAATTTTCAGGAAGATCTTCAGCATACCATGAGCATGGTGTACATCTGTATACATGAGAAGGGATGCTCGGGTTGCAAATACCTTGTCTGATCAACTTCTCTTTGGTTATATTGCAAAGGTTTCCTTTGTCTTTACATGAATGACTGTAGTAGGAGGAATTAAGGAAGGCTGTGTACCTTGGTTGCATACAAGTGTCCTAGGCAGTTAAACTGCGAAACATAGTTCCATTACCAGCCAGATTCCATTCAACAGGCAAAGCTTGATCACATAGTCATCCGGTGTGTTAATTTAACACTCCATTATTCAATTTAGATAACAGTTCATCAAAGCCATCATCTTCCAAGTCCATTGGAACAGACTTGGGTCTGGTGTCCATCAGCTGCTGTGCTTGATTCAGAAGTAGCCACTCTAAGAATGTCAGTAGCTGCACAGGATTTTCTGGTCTCATCTTCAGCTGTGGGGTTAAAATGAGAAGCAGGCTTTAAATTGTCAATACTGATAGTCCTTTGTCTGCCTGACTTACCCATAGTGATAAATGTCCGATCATTAAGCTTAGCTGTAATGCATACAGGGGGCTTCCATCTTGGTCTCAACGGTTTAATGGTCTGTACTCTCTCCTGGACATAGTAACCAACTTCCGGTTTCCAAGAAATGGTTTGCATGGGTGTGTGAGCAGGCCTAGGAAAATGGTCTCTCCATTCCTGTAAAATAGTCAATTGCTCTAGTCTCCCTGGTGCAGAAAGGTTAGTAGGAGTAAAATCAGTGTGCATAGGAATACCATATAACATTTCATAAGGTGTCTTATTATTAACAGCAGAAGGTATGTTATTTAAACCAATTTGCACTTGAGTTAACAATGGATACCACTGTGTAGGGCGAGAAGACAACAGCTTGGTCAAAAATCGATTTACTTCAGAATTCTTCCTTTCTACTACCCCACTGCTTTGAGGGTGGTTAGGAGTACTGATCTCCCATTTAATACCATATGTATTTGCCAGGGGAGGGCTGGCCTGGGGGGCAAAGGGGCAATTGCCCCCTGGGCCGGTCATAGGTCTGGGCTGGTGGGCCACTGCCTCACTCTATCTCCTTCTTGCTGCTGTAAATGGAACTACACTAGTGATACCACAGAGCTTACAATTGAAATGGAGCTACATTAGTGATACCACAGAGCTTACAACTGAAATGGAACTGCACTAGTGATATCACAAAGCTTACAACTTAAACGGAGCTGCACTAGTGATAGCTCTAGTAGCATAACCCATTGCCATTGTAAGCTCTATGGTATCACTAGTGTAGCTTTACATTTTTAAGCTCTGTGGTATCACTGGTCTAGCTTCCATTCAATTGTAAACTCTATGTTATCTCTAGTGTAACTCCATTTAAACTGTATGCTCTGTATTATCACTGGTGGAGCCCCATTCCAGTTATAAGCTCTGTGGTATCATTTGTCTTACTTCACGGCATTAATAACAAGTTTAAAATGAACAAAAGGGGATGGGCTGGGACAGTGGGCTGGAATGATAGTTGAAATGGACCACTTGATTGTATTTGCCCCCCAGGCCAGAAGTTGCCAGCCCTCCCCTGGTATTTGCCCACTTTTGGGAAACCTTTGCAATAAATGCAGGCCCCCCATCAGAGTGTAGGACTCTGGGTTTACCAATACTTGCTAGAGAATTGAGACATTTGAGCGTGGTGTTACTAGTTGCGCTACGAACGGGATATAACCAAGTAAACCTAGTACAAGCGTCAACACATACCAGCAAATATTTATAGCCGTGGAAAGATGGTAAGGGATCTGTATGATCAAGATAAATCAAATCAAATGGCTTGTTAGGTATTTCTTTGACAATGTAAGGAGGAGATTGATGGTTGGAGTTATTAGTAAGTAAACATGGCTTACAATTCCCAATAACATGACAGTTTTTCTCATATTAGGCCACCAATACTTTTGTTTCAAAGTAACAAGTACTTTACCTCTGCCTAGATGAGGGTGCCCAATGCTGTTATGAGCATTCATAGCTATTTTAACCCTTTCATGTACAGGAGGCAGGATGAACTCATGATCATTAATGGTAACAAAACACTGTCCGTCCCTGAAAGGAACAGTAAACTTTTTATATGAAAACAAGTATTTTATAGAGAATTTCCTGCTGAATAAAACAAGGGTACTCCCATCGCTGTCAGATGTTTTATTCAAAATGTATAGCAGTTTAAATAATCAGGAAGTGAATTTACTGTGTGTTTACTTCCTGATAGTTCTAACTGACAGGAAGTGAATTTACTGTGTTTACTTCCTGATAGTTCTAACTGACAGGAAGTGACTCAGCAGTTTCTATCACATTCTATGGAGAACTTTATGTTTCTGACTTTTCTCTCCATTAGAATCTAACAGGAAATCTAATTAGAATTTGACCACTAGAAGACACTGCTAATGTAAAAAAAACATGGGTTTAAACTGTAATAACTCTGGAAATATAAATCTCTCAGAAGTGGGAGTTCCCTTATTTTACTCAATAGGAAAATCCCTACAATATATAGTTTTTCATAAAAAAAGTTTACTGCTGCTTTAAGGAATAAATATATTTTAAGATATCCAGGTGGATTAGGTCTGGATTTATCCAGGCAAGCATTTAACTCTGCATCAAGGCTGACGGTATTTAAAGCTTTTGTTTTGGAGTGAGTAGTTACTGTATTAACAGCAAACCTTTGATTGACACCTTGCGCTAAAGAGTCAGCATATTGACTACCTACAGTGTGGACAGATGATCCTAATTTTCTATGGGCAGATTCATGCACTATTTCAATATCAGGCTTCTTGGATAAATAAGTGCTAATTTCCTTCCATTTACCAATATCAGTCAATGGCTTCCTTTTTGCATTCAGAAACCCATTAGATTTCCAGGTGCGTAAATCCTCAGCAATAGACCGTGCTAAATAAGCTGAGTCAGTAACAATCAAAATAGGCCCTTTATCCAATAAAGCTTCTTTCATAGTGAAAGACAAGGCTTGGATTTCAGTGTACTGCGCTGAGTGATCACCAACAGGAAACTGCCAGCTGAGGTGTAAATTCATGTCAGGGGACTATTTAGCAACACCAGCTCCAGCAGACTTATTAACCCCTTCTTTATTAGAGTTCACAGATGAGCCATCTGTGTAATAAATATATGAATAATAATCATTGGGGTGCCTTTGAAATTCCTATTGGGATGTGTGATGCGTAGAAGGTAGGTCATCAAGTGGAGTGAGTGTTTTATCATGAATGAAGTGTATTTGAGGATCTTCTACTAGTGTAAACCATTTAATCCACCTACTGCGTAAAGCATTTTTATCAGGAGCTAGTTGAACAGCCCGTTACACGGGCCACAGTGCCACTGCCACCTCGGAGTGTCCAGCTCTGTATCAGCCGCGGCGCGGGCAGTCTCTACTGCGCATGACTGCAGCACGAGCAGCAGTGTCTACTGCGCATGTCACAGCGTTACACACGTTTTAGCGAATTATTATATAGGATGATCTTTCTTTGGAGAAGGCGCTAACTGACAATCTGTTCGTTCCAAATATCTCTTCTTAAACGAGTCAAGTATACTAAGAGTCCAAGTCTAGGTCTTTCCTCAGAAGCTCACTGGCGCCTTTAACTCTCAGGGTGCCGTAACCGTTAGATATCCACCCCACGGTCAAAAAAAGAAATCCTGTTGCTTGTAAATTAGAGTTTGGCGCTCGTGGGTTCCACACAGCCCTATAAGAAATACATACAAAAGAAAACTCACAGTATCTCAATCTAAAAAAATCGCTTTATTCAAAAAACATATATATAAATCTCGCATATAAGTTGGAGGAAATATATCTCTAAAAGGTCAATCCAATGGTAACATTCACATGAAATAAATATATAGGGATAATAGAATCATATAGAAAATAGCATACAGTCTATAGCCAAATAAAAATATATAAAAATATACAGAGTATGGGCTATAGGTCCAAATCTTAAAAAAGGGGACAATAGTTGTCGCTCCAAATATACTGCAGTTTGCCGGACGTGGAACAGTCCCACGTCTCCAATGTAGCATACACACAAGGTAACAAAGTATCGCCCTGTGAATACCAAATATAGAGTAATTCTGGAACAAATCCAGCACTGCACCGGTCAAACTGCCGTAACAGAACAGAGCGGGTCCCTTAAAGAACAACAATAAATGTATAAAATAAATTAAAATCAAACACTTACATAAATAGCCAACAATGCAGAGAATAGTTTGAAGCTATACACCCGGCCTGGAAATAGTATAACTCGTACCACGAACACTTTGTTACCTTGTGTGTATGCTACATTGGAGACGTGGGACTGTTCAGCATTAGTGTTGAGCGAGCATGCTCGGCCGATGCTCGGATCGGCTCGAGCATCGCTCTGCTCGGCACATGGCGGTACTCGTCGAGTACCGCCATGTGCTCGCCCGCCATGTTCGGGTGGCGGGGATCTGTGCCGAAGGAGGCACAGATCTGAAGACGCTCCGCTGGACCACCAGGGACTGGAGGTACGGGGGCATTGCGGAGATGAAGGGGGCATTGCGGAGATGAAGGGGGACAGTGTGGAGATGAAGGGGGACATTGTGGAAGGGGGACATTGCGGAGATGAAGGGGGCATTGCGGAGATGAAGGGGGACAGTGTGGAGATGAAGGGGGACATTGTGGAAGGGGGACATTGCGGAGATGAAGGGGGCATTGCGGAGATGAAGGGGGACAGTGTGGAGATGAAGGGGGACATTGTGGAAGGGGGACATTGCGGAGATGAAGGGGGCATTGCGGAGATGAAGGGGGACAGTGTGGAGATGAAGGGGGACATTGTGGAAGGGGGACATTGCGGAGATGAAGGGGGCATTGCGGAGATGAAGGGGGACAGTGTGGAGATGAAGGGGGACATTGTGGAAGGGGGACATTGCGGAGATGAAGGGGGCATTGCGGAGATGAAGGGGGACATTGCGGAGATGAAGGGGGACATTGTGGAGATGAAGGGGGCATTGACCAGGCACCCTCCCCTCATCAGAGCAGGGGGTGCCTGGTGTAATGCTCGTGTCGCCCCATTGAAGTCAATGGGGCTCGGGTGCTCGGCCGAGCACTCGAGCCTCCGGCGGTGCTCGGTCAGAGCACCCGAGCACCCGAGCATCGGGGTGCTCGCTCAACACTATTCAGCATCCCGCAAACTGCTGTATATTTGGAGCTACAACTATTGTCCCCTTTTTTAAGATTAGGACGTAACCACTCAATATATATACCTATTCTCTTAGCATGAGTCAAGGGGGCAAGGAGCGTGCATTTGGCTCGTGCACAGAAAAACCATATTTGCAATTGGTTATTGGACCTGTTGCTAAGGGCCTAGGTAGAAGTAGCTAAAGGTATATTTCCGTTATCTAGAGGCCCAGGGGTGAAAAGGACAAGTGGCTAATATATGCTTCCACTTTTTAGGAGTTATAGAGGATGTGTGTTAGGCAGATGGTTACATTACAATATATCTTGTCTAGCTAAAGCAGGAAGTGTGACCTAGCAGTCTCTGCCATAGCTAAAAAAAAAATAAATGTATGTAGTAACCCTTTGTGTGCCATATAAAATAGCTATAGGCAGAATGCAATAGGGTTATGGCTAAAAGTATATAAATCGTATAAAAGGTTGTAGGGGGGGCTTATTCCCCTGCAACACTACCGGTGTGTTATATAACATAAATTCATCTTGCAGTAATGTGCAATGAGCCAGTGGAGAAAGTTTAACCCTTTAAGTGTCAGAGGGGTACGCAATGAATTGCATACTCCTATGGCACTGAAGTGGTTAAAAATCACGTTGGTTTTTTTTTGTGTGTTTTGGTTTTTTTTTTCCAAGTTTTATTTGGAAACGTGAACTGAAACGCAGCACTGGGTGGACCTTTACCATAGTTTTGCTTTTAACATTTCTGGTCAATTAACACGGACAGGAATTCCGCTTTCTTTTTTATTAACCCTTTGAGTGCCAGAGGGGTACGCAACGCATTGCTTTGAAATGCGTTGCGTACCCCTCTGGCACTCAAAGGGTTAAGACAAAAATAAACTAGAACCAAAAATAAAAAAGTTTAAGCGAAAATGAGGATCAGGATCATGCCTGCGAATAGTTGGGGCTGGTCCCCTCGGAGGACATGGCGTCTGTGATGGGATTCAAGGAACCGTTACTAAAGAGAAGCCGAGGTGGAAGGGAAAGAGAGCTACAGGAAGGAGGCGGGCAAGCCGGACTGCGTTATGTTCTTGTCGCGGCAGCTGTGGTTCTACTTTGCAAGAGGTCGGCCAAGGCTCTGAGGCCTAAATATCTCTCTGCAGCACAAAATGCAACCGGCTCAAAAATCACGCTTTTTTAAAGCGGAACTAACGCCGCTAACAAACGTCATCTGTATTAATTCCCTATCTGGCGACTAGCTGCTTAGTAGCGCTAGTCGCCAGAATTATTACCTCTTTATGAAGAAATATGAAGTGAACCTCGGCTGACAGGCAGGATGGAGCGAGGAAATCTTGCCCTAGTGACGTCCGCGCGCCTGCGCTGTCAGTCCTTTCCGGAGCCGAATGGCTCCTAACAACGCCTCCTACAGCCGTCTGGGACTGACAGCGCAGGCACGCGGACGTCACTAGGGCAAGATGTCTGCGCTCCGTCCTGCCTGTCAGCCGAGGATGACTGCATATTTCTTCAAGAAGAGGTAATGATTCTGGCGACTAGCGCTACTAAGCAGCAGCTGAGCAAAGCCTCAATAGCAAGCCAGTAGAACCAACCTCATGCTGAAGAGTTGCATAGACAACGAAACAGCTGTCCATGAGTGGTTCACTGGCTTTGCACCTCATCCTGAGTGGACAACTGAACTACCCCCTGGTTCTACCAGGATGTTGGTAGATTTGTGAGGGAGAACCAACTGGAAGGTGTTAAACCAGAACTGTGGACCCCAAAGGTCATATATAAGCTCATCAGAGCAAAAGACATTATAGAGACAATTTCAGGACTCCCAGCTGCCACTTCCAAGATGGTATGGCAGAACGTGTCATCAGGGAGACTCACCAACAGACACAAGGACACTGCATGGATGGCCATTCAGGGGGGTCTGTCTCTCAGATCATTCATGCATGCAAGGAACCTATGCAGGTATAGACATTGCCCCAGAGGATGCGTAGCAGAAGAAACTGCCCTGCATGTTTTTTGGCAGTGCCCCTTTGCCCAAGCTCTGTTGGATGACCTGGAAAATGAACTCAAAGACTCTGTTCCAAAGAGACACTTGTCGTACCACTCGGTACTGTATGGACTATTTCCAGGGACACACTCGTATGGTGCTATCCAGGAAGCCTGGCGCATCATGTGCTGTGTCAAAGATGCTCTGTGGTTTGCAAGGAATCGTCTGGTGCTGAGGAGAGAACAGGTGACAACACAGGACTATCGCAGACTGATCCACAGTCTGCTAAGAGACTATAACATCTTGGACAGCCAGGAAGAGGAGGACTAGCACCCCCTCTAATGGCTCAATATCACTGTCACCTCCCCTTGGCCCCTTGACCTATCCTGACCCATGCCCCATATCCCACACCCCCAGGCGAATGCCCACAGAGACTTTAATACAGTGAAATAAAGTACAAGTGTTGAGTTCAATAAGGTGATGTGCCTGTGTGCTGCCAAAGGGCACTGCGTTGCAGGTATTAAGAATGTTATTGTTTTAAATGTACGAATGCACTCTGCATTGGAAAGCATTACTGGACAAAGAAATGTTGTATTGTATTTTCCATGTCAAAATAAAGATTATTTTTTCAAAAAAAAAAAAGCTGTCCATGAGTGGTTCACTGGCTTTGCACCTCATCCTGAGTTGTGTCCTAAAGCTGTTACTCAGCATGCACATACTCTGAGGAATCCGTGTACAAAGTGGAATCTGAGGCAAAAAGGTGATTCCTTGCTAAACTTATTTGCATATGCCTACCCAGAATCCCTTGCAGTAATAACACCACTGCAAAAGTGTGATTTCTTTGGGAAAAGAAAGTCTTATGGCTTGACTGGTATGTCAAATTTTGTTTAGCATTGTATCTACCACCCACTAAATATCCTTTGTAATTCTATTTCCCTGTGTACAACTTGTAACTCATTTGGATTCATTTTTGTTGTGTATCATGTCCTGGGTTGTGTAATTCTACTTTAATCTGTCCTATGGATTTTTTAGTAATTGCAGGAGTGGTAGGTGTAGCTGTAGCACTCTTGTCTGTGTGTTGTGTGTCTTTAAATTTGTTTTGAGCTCCTTGATTGGGATCTCTGTATTTATTATCTTTCTTATCGTGGCTGTATCTGTTAGGTGCCTTTATAAAAGGTCTTAATCCATATTTACTTGGTGCACTTTCACATTTAACTGAATCACCGGATATTTCTTTGTGTCTGGGAGTTCGTATAATGTGGTTTTGATTCCTCTTTATAGCTAGTGGAGGGCTCTCGATAGTCTTTATTATTAGACTTTCTGTATGTATTGTTGAATTTCCTCTGCAGGGGAGGGCTGGCCTGGGGGGCAGAGGGGCAATTGCCCCCTGGGCTGGTGGGCCAGTGCTTCACTCAATCTCCCACTTGCTGCTGTAAATGGAGCTACACTAGTGATACCACAGAACTTATGAAATCATACCTCCCAAGTGTCCCTCTTTTAGACCCAAATCCCTCTGTCCCTCTTTCCCACTCTGATGTCCCTCTTTTTAGGAGATCAGACTGAGTGGTGTGTATATAAGTGTATCATTTTGTTCTACAGCAATATAACTTGCATTATTGTTTGTTTAAATGTCAGTATATGTGTTTATAAATTAGTCAGTGTAAATAAAATACTTTGGTCTTGTTATAAGTCATTTATTAGGTTACACAAAGAGGTATGAATAGGTCATGAAATAGCCTACAAATCCCCAGTAATGCCCTGCCCACCAGCCACGCCCCCAGCAACACCCCCTAAAACACAAGTGTCCCTCCTTGGCAATTTGAAATGTTGGGAGGTATGTGAAATGAATCTATATGCAAGTGATACCGCAGAGCTACAATCCAAACATAGCTGCACTAGTAGCATAATCCGTTTCCCTTGCAAGCTCTATGGCATCACTAGTCTATCTTTACTCAACCCTTTGGGTGCCAGAGGGGTACACAACACATTGAAAAAGCAATGTGTTGTGTGCCTCTCTGGCACTCACAGGGTTAAATTGTAAGCCCTGTAGTATCACTAATGTGGCCCCATTTCAACAGTAAGCTCTGTGGTATCACTTGCTTTAATTCACAGCATTAAGGACAATTTTAAAATTAAGGAAACAGGGGTGGGCTGGGACAATGGGCTTGGACGATAGTAGATATGGGCCACTTAATTGTATTTGCCCCCTGGGCCGTATGTTGCCAGCCCTCCCCTGTTCCTCTGGGTGTGTTTCCTCTGCTGGAAATTCTTTTCTTCGTCTTTCCTTTGTTTAGGTGTCCCAGTCTGATCTCCAGTAAGAGACAAACCTAGAAGACCGAATGTGGATTTAAGAATTTGCGGGACAGCTTTTGACTTGTCTCCTATGGGGACTTGCTGAATTTGTCTATCCAAGTCTCGAATTAAGGCTTGACCTCTAATGAGGGGTTTTAAATACCTCCATGTTATTTCATGATTATTTTGAGTAAAACGTAAACCCAATGAATATGCAGCTTTAATGCCACTCATCTTATTGACGTGACATAATGTTTTAGATAAAGAAGATAAGGTAACTTTACCGTGGGTTTTTTCATATAAGGTACAGATAACAGTATTCCAATCTCTGGCTTCTTCAGCAGTAACTGATAACCCAAGAGGCAACAGGGCATTTACTAAAGCTTGCCTCTGGGGTGCATCTGGTGTGGGGTAAACTCCATCTAATGCATGTATTCTGTCATATAGCCAAAGGGCAATTTCTTTATGGTTACTAGGTGCGTGAGCTATGGTTGCTTTGATGTGTGACATTGGAATGATTGTGTGTGCATGTAATGTGACAATAGGTGTGATACCTGGAGATACTCTTAAGGTTTGTTCCAGGATTTTAGTTAACAATATAATTTCCTTCACTAGTAGCTCACTGCGATTTATTTCGCCTTGTGGAGGTAATTCATTATCTTGTACAGGGGTATATAAATGAGATCTGGGTGATCCCCAAGATTCTCCTATACTTAACGGACCATGTCTTCTAACACTTACAGGAAAAACGGGAGAGGTGCCCAAAATTCTGATTGAGTCTTCATATGTCATATTAATGATCATATGTCTGGCTGGATTAAAGTCAATATCTTGGTACTCATAAGTGGGTGCGGCTAATTGCTGGTCACCATTTATTAATTTGATTAAGATTAAACAGTAACGTGCTCCTTGTCCCCAAGGGCCATAAGTAATTTCAAGGCAAATAATTTCAGAATCTCTGACATCACGTCTATTCTGCAAATTGGACAGCTCATTCAGTCTTATGAGATTGGTAAACTGGAGAGCCATGATATTTTAGTGTCTTCTCTTACGTATAAGAGGCTCCGGAGTATATATGTATATGAATTGTAGGTAATCTTTTACATTTAAATTAGACTCTTATGTCCCAAATCTGGGCATGCCAATTGAGACAGAGGATTACAACAGTGCTAAAATATCGCTAAATGTGGGTTCTTCCTCTTGTCCCAGAGAATGTTATGAAATATAATTATTTCCTATTATAAATATGGTTGTGTAATATCTCAAATTTATTTCTGTAGACTGGCCTTATACAAGTAAGATAAAGACAATAAAGAGGATTTCAGAGTCTATAAATGTATTATTCAAATGTTTATTGGCTATCTAAAGGATATCAAGCAAATAAGAAAACGTATCAATAACACAATGAAAACAAGTTATATTACATTACAAAATCCAACTAGCAGAGTGTGAGATAATTATAAAATATTGCTTGCCATAACAGAAAATTCACATACCAGTCAGCCTTAGTCAATGAGAGTGTCAGATGACCTGATCTGTCCGCTACTAACTTATAGGGGTCCTGTCACTCAATATATATACTTTTTCTCTTAACATGAGCCAAGGGGGTAAGGAGCATGCATTTGGCTCGTGCACGGAAAGACCATATTTGGGGACGGATATAACATTTGGCTATTGGACCTGTTGCTAGGGTCTTAGGCAGAAGTAGCTAACGGTATATTTCTGTTATCTAGAGGCCCGGGGGTGAAAAGGACAATTATCTAACGTCTGCTTCCTCTTTTTAGGAGCCATAGAGTATGTGTGGCATCAGATAAATTAAGAAATACGTTCTAGCAGTCTCTGCCATGGCTAGAAAAATAAATGTATGTAGTAACCCTTTGTGTGCCATGTAAGTATAGCTATATGCAGAATAAGAATACAATAGGGTTATGGGTAAAAAATATATAAATCATATAAAAGTTACATGGGGGTTTTTCCCCTGCAACACTATGGTTTGAGAGATACAGGCATTTAAAGCTGTCAGCAGGATATTGTGTCGGTTGACATGGAGGCTGTGCAGCAGAGCCGCAATCGCGTTATTAATGAATCCCTTCATTAGAATGGTCTAAAACGTGTGCCTTTGCAAGCACATGTTTTAGACCATTCCAATGAAGGGATTCGTTGTCAATATCGCGATTGCGGCTCTGCTGCACAGCCTCCATGTCAACCGACACGACATTGAACTTTAAATGTCTGTATCTTTCAAACCATAGCGGTTTGAGAGATATGTTTTTTTTTTGCATTCAGCTCAACTTTTTAAGCTCTTCTAAATGCAAAAAAACCCTTTTTTTACATTACTAACCCTTTAAGCAATTTAAGCCCCCTATCCTTATTTATACATGCCAAGTTTACCCCTTATGATAATAGTGTGTATAATTACTCCACTACTGAACTGTATTCCCTCTATAATAAACTTAAACTCTAAAGAGCTAAGTAACTTTGCTGGCGCTATATAAATAAAATATACATACATATCTATTTGTTACAAAGTTACAGCTCTACTTTAAAAGGATAGTATTGCTTAAAGGGATAGTAATGTTTCATAATAAAAGCAGCTCTAATTAATCATCATAGTATTTGGACTTTGGAGAGTGTTATTTCAATTCTGTCAGAGTTGTTGTTCAAGAGTAATTCAATGACAAAGTATACCCCTCCCGCCCCTTTTAATGATGTAACACTGCTCAGCCAGATCAGAAGGGAGGTGCCAAGGTAGATTGCAGAGAGGGACAATCATCAATTAAGATAAGGGAAAAACCTGAAGGGGGGCAGGGCTTTCATTGTTCTCATAGGAAGAAGATTGTCCCCTGCTGTTATCTGTCTGGTCTATGGACTGCATTCCACATCTGAGAAGAGATGGCTTACACTAGGTAAAAGGGGCGGGAGGGGAAACTTTGCTTGTGAATATCTCTCAAACTATAAAGGTTTGAGAGATAAGACTTATATCGTTCTCCATGTTTTTTTAATGCCTACAAAATAAAATAAAGTTAAAAGGAAGTATTACTATCCCTTTAAAGGTAACTAATTTTAATATTGTAGAGATTAAAAATATGAATAGAATGAGGTATGTCCCATCTCTCACACTTGAATAGTTTGAGAGATCAAAGCATCTAAAGTTACCGTTTCACAAGAAGTCTTACATCTAGCTGAGAGAAGCAGATTCTGGTCCCGGGACCATCCTTTGGCTCTTCAGTAGAGCCGAAATAGCATGATTTAGTAATAAATACTTAATTGGAATGGTCTACAAAGTGTGCCTGGTTTCTAACCATACTTTGTAGACCGTTCCAATGTCCTGTTTATTTCTATATCACGCTATTTCAGCTCTACTGCAGAGCTGCAGGACTGTCCCGGGACCAGAATTTGCTTCTCTCAGCTAGATGGCAGACTTCTTGTGGAACAGGAACTTTAGATGCTTCGATCTCTCAAACTACTCGAGTTTGAGAGATGGGACATGCGTCATTCTTTTCATATTTTTAATCTCTACAATATCAACATTTGTTAAATTTAACCCCTTAACGACCCTTGACGGTCATAGTACGTCATGGGGCGATCCAACTGAAGTACCCATGACGTACTATGACCATCATAGAATTCCAGGCTCCCCCCACGGCTGCACACCGTTCGGGGAGTCCGGAACCGGAAGAACCAAAAAAAAAAAATGTTCCGTGGTCCTTAACCGACCACGCCGTGCCGATCGGCTGGTCGTTAAGGGGTTAAGCAATACTGTTCGTTTAAGTAGATTTAAATACTATGGGCTGAAAGCCGTTACATTTATCAAGAGCAAAAAAGTTTTAATGTTATTACAAGATAATACACATTAAAAATCTATATTTATAAAAAAAAAAACAATCTATTCTTTACTTGATATTAATTTAAATTATTTAATTGGTTCTCCTAAAGCCTGATTCATGGCATTGCATTGATTGTTATGCATCACAGCTGGACACGCATGGGTGAGTACACGCTTTTCAGATGACTTTTTAATGAATAGTTATTTAAATTGATTAAACACAACAGCAATGAATGGGGAAATAACACAATTAGAAACACACAGAGAGAAGATTAGACAATTATAAAATATGTATGGCGCACTGGATTATACGGAAAAGCATTTTTACTTCTACCTGTGGAGAGACTGATGAAATATATTTCTGCAACTGACGTAACTGAGGCTGATGCACTATGCAGAAATGGAGACATTCTGGGGCAAACCAACTATATCAAAGAGGAGAGAGAATCATTATCCTAACCCCTATACTTTTAAATGGGGTTTTTAACACCTTGAATGCTAGAAAGGTCTCCAACGCATTGTAGAACAGGGTGGGAAGGAAGAAGTGGATGGGAAGGGGGTTGGTACAGGGTGTAAAGGAGGAGAAGTGGGAGTGAAGTGGGAGGAATGGGGTGGGAAGGAGGAGAAGTAGGAGGAACAGGGTGGGAAGGAGGAGAAGTGGACGGGAAGTGGGAGGAATAGGGTGGGAAGGAAGAAGTGGATGGGA
Organism: Rhinophrynus dorsalis; assembly: GCA_037306005.1. Lineage (NCBI taxonomy): Eukaryota > Metazoa > Chordata > Amphibia > Anura > Rhinophrynidae > Rhinophrynus > Rhinophrynus dorsalis. The sequence continues at coordinate 24,206,788 of CM074721.1, read as the reverse complement.
AGGGGGTTGGTACAGGGTGTAAAGGAGGAGAAGTGGGAGTGAAGTAGGAGGAATGGGGTGGGAAGGAGGAGAAGCGGATGGGAAGTGGGAGGAACAGGGTGGGAAGCAGGAGAAGTGGGAGGAATAGGGTGGGAAGGAGAAGAACTGGGAGGAAAAGGGTGGGAAGGAGGAGAAGTGGGAGGAATAGGGTGGGAAGGAGAAGAAGTGGGAGGAACAGGGTGAGAAGGAGGAGAAGTGGGAGGAATAGGGTGGGAAGGAGAAGAACTGGGAGGAACAGGGTGGGAAGGAGTAGAAGAGGATGGGAAGTGGGAGGAATGGGGTGCGAAGGAGGTGGAGTGGACGGGAAGTGGGAGGAACAGGGTGGGAAGGAGGTGAAGTGGGAGGAATAGGATGAGAAGGAGAAGAACTGGGAGGAACAGGCTGGGAAGGAGGAGAAGTGGACGGGAAGTGGGAGGAACAGGGTGGGAAGGCAGAGAAGAGGATGGGAAGTGGGAGGAATGGGGTGTAAAGGAGGAGAAGTGGATGGGATGTGGGAGGAACATGGTGGGAAGGAGGAGAAGTGGGAGGGAAATGGGAGGAACGGTGAAAAGGAGGAGAAGTGGGTGGGACCAACAGGGTGGGTGGAGTAATCAGATGGGAAGTTGGAGAAGTGGGATGGAAGTGAGAGGAACACGGCTGGAAGGAGAAGTGTGAAGAACAGGGTGGGAAGGAGGAGAAGTAGGTGGGAAATGGGAGGAACAGGATTGGAAGGAGGAGAAGTGGGAGGAACAAGGTGGGAATGAAGAGAGGTGGGAGGGAAGTCGGTGGCGGGGAAGGAGAAGAAACTCACCAGTGCCGGAGAATCAGCCTTTGCCGCCAGAGACCTGGTAATTCAGTCTGAAAACTAGAGTTTCCGGGGCCGATCTGGAGAATTCCCAGGTATGGCAATAGCATATCGACGGTGTGCACTAAGATGTCTTCACTATCATATCCCTGTGAATCCACCATCGATCCACCACAATCCTCCAACATTGAATGAATCCCCCATCCCTAAGAGAGGTATACAATTTTGCTCAACAATGGCTCATTTAAGTTTGGAAATGCAGCTGAATGAGCCATTATCGTATTCATGGGAGACCATCTTCCTATAGCTCCCTATGGAGCCAGAGGACAGTTTGTGGTCTATGGCAAAAGAACATAGACAGCAGCTGCCTTCCCTTAACACTTTCATTTCCATAGGGATGCGATTTGCATAGCCCTGTGGCTCTAAAAGGGTTCCAAAGTGAGAGCATGGCAGAGAAGCTATATATCGCAGCTTCTCTGGTCCTCTTTACCGACTGAACCAGCTGAGCAGGCTATCCGCCAATCAGCAGGATCAGGCAAACCAGGACTCGCAAGACACTCTGCCTTGCAAGTCCTCTGTTTGCAAAAAGCGTAATAATGAGAGGCTAGAGGAAGAGATGTTACTTACAGTCTAAGTTGTGGTCAGGGCTTACAGCTGGATGAATGCTGAGATGACGTTAATGTGTTAGGGGGTTGCCATCTCTGGGCCTACTGAGTCCCCATGGTAGAGTCGACATGGTTAACCTGTAAGAGGGCTAACCAAACCATAACCCCTGAATGAAAGGGGGGGTGTAATGGGGGGGGCTCAACATGAACTGAGCTCCAGTGGGAAGGACTGCTGCCCGTATTTAAGGGCTTGCAGCCCCTCCCACAAATACAGGTGTTACCACCTTAAACTGGCTCTAATGGGGTCTTATTTACTAATCTTTATGCACTGCTCACATGGTGGCACAGAGCAGTGGCATTAAAGGGATAGTAATACTTCGTTTTAACTTTATTTTATTTTGTAGGCATTAAAAAAACATGAAGAATGATATAAGTCTTATCTCTCAAACCTTTATGGTTTAAGAGAAATTCACAAGCAAAGTGTCCCCCTCCCGCCCCTTTTACTGATGTAACACTTTTCAGCCAGGGCAGAAGGGAGGTGCCCAGGTAGACTGCAGAGAGGGACAATCTTCAATTAATATAAGGGAAAAACCTGAAAAACTTGTCAAGGGGACAGGGCTTTCATTGTTCTCATAGGAAGAAGATTGTCCCCTTCTGTTATCTGTCTGGTCTATGGACTGCACTCCACATCTGAGAAGAGATGGCTTACACTAGGTAAAAGGGGCGGGAGGGGAAACTTTGCTTGTGAATATCTCTCAAACCATAAAGGTTTGAGAGATAAGACTTATATCGTTCTTCATGTTTTTTTAATGCCTACAAAATAAAATAAAGTTAAAACGAAGTATTACTATCCCTTTAAACTGGCTGTTATAGAAGAGCAATGACTTCTAGCAGACAATTAAAAATGTCCTTTCTGAGACACCTAAATTAATTTCAGAATGAACATGGTGAAACCTGTACAACATAAAATGTTTTCTAAAAACGCTTGTCAGTCTCATCTAATGCTAGCCTGGTAAATCAGAAAATCCATGGGACCTATGCTGGAAGCTAACAAAGAATCAGTTCTGGAACAATAACTGCCTCACTGACGGTCTCCATCTCTGGACGATGTTCTCCCTCTTGCTTCCACCTTCTATATCTTTGACAGAAAAGACCAAGGTGGCAGTGAGTGAGTGAATGCCAACCCAAGGTAGAGACCAACAGATTGGTGGTTATTTTTCCAGAACTGATTCTCTTTTTAGCTTCTTGAATAAATCTCATGAATTTCGTGCATTTGTTTGCTATATCCAGGCTAGCATGCAATGAGACTGACAATTTTTTTTTTTTTTTTTATTGAATTTAAAGGGAAAGTAATACTTGCAAATTACTAATCCCCATATTGTAGCTTTGTTAAAAAGAAACGTATTGCCCCCAGTGTCATCTCTCAAACCCTTATGGTCTGAGAGATGATAGCGCTCAAAGCTCCCCCCTCCCTCACCCTTCCCTAACTGAACGCTGACTGCAGGGATATCCGGTATTACTTGCATCAGGCGGCTCTGCAGCATTGCCGAGATCGCGATTATAAAAAAGAAATCTTTCACTAAAACGGTCTTCTACGTGTGCTTATAAATCAAGCATGCGTATAAGAACGTTTCAGTGACATAATTCTTTTTTATAAACGCGATCTTGGCTCAGCTGCAGAGCCGCCTGATGCACATAAAACTGTTGTACGACAGCTTCCCCTGCAGTCAGCGTTCAGTCAGGGAAGGGGGAGGGAGGGGGGAACTTTGAGCGTTATCATCTCTCAAACCATAAGGTTTTGAGAGATGACACTGGGGGCAATAAGTTTCTTTTTAACAAAGCTACAATATGGGGATTAGTAATTTACTATCCCTTTAAGTGCAGGAGGGAAGACCCTGTATGGAGGTGCAGGTGAAGAAGGTGATGTACACAGGTGCAGGTGAAAAGATACTCTATGCAGGAGAGGTAGAAATGTACTGGTAAGGCAGGAAGTGCCTGCTCAGCATGTCTTCATTACAATCACATATACAACTAACAAACTCAAAAGTTTTGGGTTTTTTTTTAAGAAAACTAAGACTAATTCAAAGTGAATGTGATTTTGAAAGCTCTTTCAGTCATCAAAGTTGTTTTTAGGTGAACGTGTCCCTGGAACAGGCTTTTCATAATAGGCATATTTTTCATATTTTCCACATCTGCACATTCCAGCAGTCACATCAAAAAGCACAGCTGTGGCACTAAAAACCCATTTATGGCTCTCTGGATGTACGATAATCACCATCCACAAAAGAGTCTTTGTTATCATTGTGTAACTTACAATCTTCAAAATGGATTTCGCTTTTAAATTATTCTCCAAATGTAGAAAAGGTGAAAAAAACGGACTTAGATAAAATTTAAAAGGACAACTAGATTTCTTTTTATGAAAAAATATACGTTAAAGGGATAGTAATACTTAAAATGTAAAAAATATATGTTGTAGGGTTTATCCCCCTGAGTAAAACAAGGGTAATCCCACTGCTGAGAGATATTTTATTAAAAAATTATAACAGCTCAAACTTGAATTTTTTAGGTGCAATATCACAGTGGCCTGAAACTGTACAGTGGCGCTGTTGCTACACCATCCTGTGGAGATTTATGGTCCCGGGACCAGAGCTGTCCATAGGATCATGTAGCAACAGCTCCACTGTACAATTTCAGGCCACTGTGATATTGCACCTAAAAAATTCAAGTTTGAGCTGTTATAATTTTTTAATAAAATATCTCTCAGCAGTGGGAGTACTCTTGTTTTACTCAGGGGTATAAACCCTACAACATATTTTTTTTTTTACATTTTAAGTATTACTATCCCTTTAATCGGACTTTTCCTACAGAGTAAATCAATAGTACTCTGGACGATTTGTCTTTCAAAAGTCACAGTGCCTTTAACACTACGTCTTCCTCCTAAGAGACAGAACCCCCTCCCCTACAAACCAGAACATTAACCCTTTGAGTGTCAGAGGAGTATCACATTGCTTTGGCATGCGTTGGACACCCCTCTACATGACATGTCAAAATCCTAACATGGAAATAATGGGGGGATTCACTAAGCGGTGATAAAGTGGAGATGACATCTCCAATTTATCACTTCTCCAGTTCCTATGTTATTCTGTTCTCCAAAGTTGAAGAAATCTTAGTGAATTGGCTGTATAGAATAACATAGGAACTGGAGAAGAGATATCACTGGAGAAGTCATCTCCACTTTATCACCACTTTATCCCCTCTTTATCACTTCTTTATCACAGTTTAGTGAATCTCCCCCATTGTCTCAGACAGAGAGATTGGAGACAAATAAAGAGTTCATAGCTTTTATTAAGGGTTTGACTTATTTATGGGGACCCATTCGAAAATCCTCCCAAATACCTAAAGCTGAGCCCTGGACCCGTATCCACAGCAAACTGCTCCCTGCTACCTGCCCCTAAAGGATAGTTTGAGAAACTTTCAGGCAATGCTGCCAACACATGGCCCAAGAGCGCCCAACTGTGTCTACCTCAAACCAAGTGAGGAGACGACTTGGACGTAGCTGATCCGCCACATCTTGCTTATCAGACCTCCCTGTCACCTAAGTGGATACTGATAATAGCCAGAGAACCCAACACCAGCAGCATCTTGGGCTAAGCCACACTGGCTGGGTCCAGGAGCGCAGCATTACCGGCCATAGATGGAATTAGTATTCTTTATATATATAGCGCCAACTAATTCATAGAAACATAGAAACATAGAATTTGACGGCAGATAAGAACCATTCGGCCCATCTAGTCTGCCCAATTTCCTACTGTGTAAAAAAACAAAAACAAAAAACAAAACTCAAACCTTTTTGGTCCTTGGTCTTTTCTTATGTTAAGGACCGCCTTATGCCTATCCCATGCATGCTTAAATTCTGTCACTGTATTGACATCTACCACTTCTGCTGGTAGGTTATTCCACTTGTCTACTACCCTCTCAGTGAAGTAAAACTTTCTTACATTACATCTAAACCTGTGTCCCTCTAGTTTTAGACTATGGCCTCTTGTCCTAACGTTTTTACTCTTTTGAAATATACTTCCATCCTGTACTTTGTTGAATCCCTTCATGTATGTGAATGTGTCTACCATATCCCCTCTCTCTCTTCTCTCCTCCAAGCTATACATATTCAGATCCTTTAGTCTATCCTGATATTTCTTTTCCTGTAAACCAGTCACCATTTTAGTAGCCCTTCTTTGAATTTTCTCTAGAGTATCAATATCCTTCTGGAGATGGGGTCTCCAGTACTGTACACAATATTCTAGGTGAGGTCTAACTAGAGATCTGTACAGTGGCATGACTACTTCCCTTTTTCTGCTACTAATGCCCCTAGCTATACAACCCAGTGCCCTGCTTACTTTCCCCATCACTTTATTACATTGCCTGCTTACCTTTAAGTCATTAGAAATAATTACTCCCAAATCCCTTTCCTCTGTTGTCTCTGACAGCACAGTACCCTTAATGGTATATTTTTCCTTTGGATTTTTATGTCCCAAGTGCATTATTTTACATTTATCAACGTTAAAGTGCATCTGCCACACTCTTGACCATTCTTCTAATTTACCTAAATCATTCGCCATTTGGCTTTTTCCCCCGGGAATGTCTACCCTATTGCAGATCTTTGCATCATCTGCAAAAAGGCATACCTTTCCTTGAAGACCTTTTGCAATATCACTAATAAAAATATTAAAAAGAATGGGCCCCAGTACAGATCCCTGAGGTACTCCACTAGTAACACTCCTTTCGTCTGAATATTCTCCATTGACTACCACCTTCTGTCTCCTGTCACTCAGCCATTGCCTTATCCATTTCACTATTTTTACATCTAGACCCAAACACTGCAATTTATTTATGAGTCTTCTATGAGGGACAGTGTCAAATGCTTTACTGAAATCTAGATAAGCTATATCTAATGCTCCCCCTTGATCTATTATTTTAGTTACCCAGTCAAAAAAATCTATGAGGTTAGTTTGACAAGATCTCCCTGCTGTAAACCCATGCTGTTTGGTATATTGCAAGCTATTTATATTCAGATATTCAACAATTCTTTCCTTTAACATAGTCTCCATTAATTTTCCCACTACTGATGTAAGACTTACTGGTCTGTAGTTACCAGACTCTTCCCTGCTACCTTTTTTGTGAAGCGGTACTACATTTGCTACCTTCCAATCTTCTGGAACTATTCCTGTTGCTAGTGACTGATTGAATAAATCTGTTAAAGGTTTTGCCAGAATACACTTAAGTAATTCCGCAGCGCTGTGCTCGCTGCATGGGGACATCCTGGTGATCTCTTCTGTAGCAGATGCTACTAGTGCCTCAAATGTAGTAAGATAAGAAAATAAAGATAGAAGGTTAGTGTGAGTGGAAAAAGAAAGCGTTAAAGGGCTAGTAATACTTCGTTTTATCTTTATTTTATTTTGTAGGCATTAAAAAAACATGAAGAACGATATAAGTCTTATCTCTCAAACCTTTATGGTTTGAGAGATATTCACAAGCAAAGTTTCCCCTCCCACCCCTTTTACCTAGTGTAAGCCATCTCTTCTCAGATGTGGAATCCAGTCCATAGACCAGACAGATAACAGCAGGGGACAATCTTCTTCCTATGAGAACAATGAAAGCCCTTCCCCCTTTTCAGTTTTTCAGGTCTTTCCCTTATCTTAATTGAAGATTGTCCCTCTCTGCAGTCTACCTGGGCACCTCCCTTCTGATCTGGCTGAGCAGTGTTACATCAGTAAAAGGGGTGGGAGGGGGATAATTTGTCATTGAATTACTCTTGTACTACAACTCTGACAGAATTGAAATAACACTCTACAAAGTCCAAATACTATGATGATTAATTAGAGCTGTTTTTTATTATGAAACATTACTATCCCTTTAAGAACTATTCCTAAGACCTAAAGCCACCTTTTTATTCTTATAACTCCTCACCCCATAGGAGGTAGGAGAGTTTACAGTTTGGGGAGGCTTCCAAAAGACCTGTCACCCTCAAACGTTTCTACTCTGGATACTGTGCAAACAGTAAAGACATAATCCACCATATACTGGGTGTCTAGGTGTGTTGGAGACCTCTATAGCATCCAATGGATTCACTGTATAGATATGATATCATTGTTTTGCCCCTTTTTTTGCTCGTTTTTGTTTTTATACATATGACTGAAGCTCCAGATTGTGACATTTGTCCCCACTTGTGTCTGTTTCCATACATACATACCTCCCAACATTTCAAATGGCCAAAGACTTGTGTTTAGGTGTTGTTACTGCAGGTGTGGCTGCACCTCTTTATTACTAAATAAATGTTAACAAGACCAAAGTATTTTATTTACACAGGCTAATTTATAAACACTTATATATAAGAATAAACAAAACATTAATGTGAGATTTATTGCTGTGGACCAATGTGATACATTTATACACACCACACAGTGTGATCTCCTAAACACAGGGACACCAGGGTGATACACTTATATACACACCACACAGTCTGATCTCCTAAACACAGGGACACAAGGGTGATACTTATATACACACCACACAGTCCGATCTCCTAAACACAGGGACACCAGGGTGATACACTTCTATACACACCACACAGTCTGATCCCCTAAACACAGGGACACCAGGGTGATACACTTATATACACACCACACAGTCCGATCTCCTAAACACTGGGACACCAGGGTGATACACTTCTATACACACCACACAGTCTGATCTCCTAAACATAGGGACACCAGGGTGAAACGATTATATACACACACCACACAGTCTGATCTCCTAAACACAGGGACACCAGGGTGATACACTTATATACACACCACACAGTCTGATCTCCTAAACACAGGGACACCAGGGTGATACACTTATATACACACCACACAGTCTGATCTCCTACACACAGGTACACCAGGGTGATACACTTCTATACACACCACACAGTCTGATCTCCTAAACACAGGGACACCAGGGTGATACACTTATATATACACCACACAGTCTGATCTCCTAAATACAGGGACACCAGGGTGATACACTTATATACACACCACACAGTCTGATCTCCTAAACACAGGGACACCAGGGTGATACACTTATATACACACCACACAGTCTGATCTCCTAAACACAGGGACACCAGGGTGATACACTTATATACACACCACACAGTCTGATCTCCTACACACAGGTACACCAGGGTGATACACTTCTATACACACCACACAGTCTGATCTCCTAAACACAGGGACACCAGGGTGATACACTTATATATACACCACACAGTCTGATCTCCTAAACACAGGGACACCAGGGTGATACACTTATATACACACCACACAGTCTGATCTCCTAAACAAAGGGACACCAGGGTGATACACTTATATACACACACCACACAGTCTGATCTCCTAAACACAGGGATACCATGGTGATACACTTATATACACACCACACAGTGTGATCTCCTAAACACAGGGACACCAGGGTGATACACTTCTATACACACCACACAGTCTGATCTCCTAAATACAGGGATACCAGGGTGATACACTTATATACACACCACACAGTCTGATCTCCTAAACACAGGGACACCAGGGTGATACACTTCTATACACATCACACAGTCTGATCTCCTAAACACAGGGACACCAGGGTGATACTCTCATATACACACACTGCACAGTCTGATCTCCTAAACACAGGGACACCAGGGTGATACACTTCTATACACACCACACAGTCTGATCTCCTAAACACAGGGATACCAGGGTGATACACTTATATACACACCACACAGTCTGATCTCCTAAACACAGGGATACCAGGGTGATACACTTCTATACACACCACACATTCTGATCTCCTAAACACAGGGATACCAGGGTGATACACTTATATACACACCACACAGTCTAGTCTCCTAAACACAGGGACACCAGGGTGATACACTTCTATACACACCACACAGTCTGATCTCCTAAACACAGGGACACCAGGGTGATACACTTCTATACAGACCACACAGTTTGATCTCCTAAACACAGGGACACCAGGGTGGGAAAGAGGGATTTGGGTCTAAAAGAGGGACTGTCCCTCCTAAAGAGGGACACTTAGGATTTATGAAACTAATATCTCTTAAAGAGGGACACTTGGGTGGTACGGTTACCAAATATCTCACTTGAGAGGTATGGACCCCTAATATCTCCTAAAGAGGAACACTTGGGAGGTATGGACCCCTAATATCTCCTAAAGAGGGACACTTGGGAGGTACGGACCCCTAATATCTCCTAAAGAGGGACACTTGGTAGGTATGAACCCCTAATATCTCCTAAAGAGGGACACTTGGTAGGTATGAACCCCTAATATCTCCTAAAGAGTGCAATATAAGAAAAGGGGACAAAAACCACAGGGCGCCCCTGTGCACATCAATATTATAACCAATGTGAACCACCACCTTCACCCTATAGGTGTACACTCACAATTAACATATGTTGGACATGACTTATGTCCAGTCCAACTATCGGAGCGACTGGGACATTCAAAGTTTCTCAATCTGGATGGGCTGCTCTTCTCTAAAACTCACTGACCCCACAGCAGCACCAAACTCGGACAGTCATGTAACCCACCGGCTGCACGCCACTCTGGAAGCCCTGAACCGGAATTGCAAAAAAAAAAAAGCCCCGTGACCCTCAAGTGCAGGCCGCGTGCCGGTCCTTAAGGGGTTAATCTTGTTCAAATGTCAATCCAGAGAAGCCATCAGGGGCCTTCCCCACTGAGAATAATGCAGAACGAATTTCATCCGGCAACAAAAACTTTTAACGAAATTCTGACAAGCCGAATGTTAAGGTGAACGAAGTTCATTTTTGCCGAATGGAGAAATATTTTTTGCTCGAATGATTTGAAAAAAAAAAATCTTCTCACCATGCATAACTCTAGTGGTGATAAAAAGTGAAAAAAACATTTTTTGCAGCAAAACTGCTGGCTGCTTCCCCAATTATCCTGCCGGCTTGATGGAAAAATATAAATCAGGCAATGTAATGTCCCATCCTCAGACTACGAATCTGTTACCGTCTCCTCCCTTCTCACATTGAGAGTGACATATCTGCTGCGTCTCTGTTGTTACCACTTGTCAATGCATAGAAACAAGCAGGCCTGGGAATGTGGATGGATTGAGAGGGCATCTCCTGTTGGTGATCCCATAAGTAGAGAGTCACCGTGCAATGAAAATGTAACGCATTGTCGTGCACTGAAAAGCACCACTAACAGCTCACGTGATTTAACCTTATGAGCTCCTCTGGCACTCAAAGGGTTAAAAGTGCCTGCTTGCATTTTGTTTGCAGTGGCGTAACAATAGGGGTCGCAGGGGTCGCACCTGCGACCGGGCCCGTCACTCTCAGGGGCCCGGCCGCCCCCTGCGACCCCCTCGCTGCCCGCAGCACAGCTGATGTCCCGGCGGCCAGCGCTCGAGTAATGCAGAGCGCTGGGAGATGACATAATCTTCCGGCGCTTTGCATTACTAAGGACCGCGCGGGAGCATGTCACACACACTGCTAGACCACCAGGAGGTAGGAGGATGGGGCTCAGTAGGGGCAATGTGGCGATGGGGGGTAAATGTGGAGAATGAGGGGCATTGTGGAGATTGGGGGGAAATGTGGAGGATGAGGGGCATTGTGATGGGGGCATTGTGGAGACTGGGGGAAATGTGGAGGATGAGGGGCATTGTGATGGGGGCATTGTGGAGATTGGGGAGAAATGTGGAGGATGAGGGGCATTGTGATGGGGGCATTGTGGAGATTGGGGGGAAATGTGGAGGATGAGGGGCATTGTGATGGGGGCATTGTGGAGACTGGGGGAAATGTGGAGCATGAGGGGCATTGTGATGGGGGCATTGTGGAGATTGGGGGAAATGTGGAGGATGAGGGGCATTGTGATGGGGGCATTGTGGAGATTGGGGGGAAATGTGGAGGATGAGGGGCATTGTGATGGGGGCATTGTGGAGATTGGGGGAAATGTGGAGCATGAGGGGCATTGTGATGGGGGCATTGTGGAGATTGGGGGGAAATGTGGAGGATGAGGGGCATTGTGGAGATTGGGGGAAATGTGGAGGATGAGGGGCATTGTGATGGGGGCATTGTGGAGATTGGGGGGAAATGTGGAGGATGAGGGGCATTGTGATGGGGGCATTGTGGAGATTGGGGGGAAATGTGGAGGATGAGGGGCATTGTGATGGGGGCATTGTGGAGATTGGGGGAAATGTGGAGGATGAGGGGCATTGTGATGGGGGCATTGTGGAGATTGGGGGGAAATGTGGAGGATGAGGGGCATTGTGATGGGGGCATTGTGGAGATTGGGGGGAAATGTGGAGGATGAGGGGCATTGTGATGGGGGCATTGTGGAGATTGGGGGAAATGTGGAGGATGAGGGGCATTGTGATGGGGGCATTGTGGAGATTGGGGGAAATGTGGAGCATGAGGGGCATTGTGATGGGGGCATTGTGGAAGGGGCAATGTGGAGGTGGCCAATGTGGTCGGGGGGGCCCATGGCAATTCTTGTACCAGGGCCCCGTGGCTTCTAGTTACGCCTCTGTTTGTTTGTCTGAGACATCAAGCATAGGCTGCAGTTAGTATTGAGCTGGCTAAGAAACACATAATTAACAGACTCAAATTGTCTTTCCCTTGAAAGGTAAGGAGGTGGTGGGTCCCCTAGGATGCTGGCGATGTCACAGCTGTGAAGCCTGTAGCTTTGCCAAAGCCACCAGACTAGGCGACAACAAGCCTTTCCTGGTCTGGAGAGACTCCTTCAGCCTCAGAGGGTCCTCTGGGTTACTGGAGAAAAGATTCTCGGAATGGAGAATCCAAAATTCACTGGAAGACAGAGAGTAGACATCAAAATCCGCTCCTCCCCACCCCAATATTGTAGTTAGGAAAAGGTGTGGAGGGGCCCAAAAAGGACGATTCTAAAAACTCACTATTCATAGATGTTTGCTACAGGTTAACCTTTTGAGTGCCAAATGCATTAGATACCCCTCTGCCACTCAAAGGGTTAAAAGCATACATAACAGAGATAGGCCCTTCATCATTAACTGGCAATTAGCAGCTATCCATGCATTTGTCTTCTCCATGCCAGTGGCTAGATGGACCAAGTGACCCAGGTGGGGGTCAGTCTGAAGGGGAGTATTGTAACACTTTCAGTGCCTGAGAATGTGTAAATGTGTGTGCTTGCATATGTGTGCATTTTTATTTGTAAGTGTATATGTGTGTGTGTCTATGTTTGTATATATATTTGTGTGTGTATGTGCATGTGTAAATACAGAAGTGTGTATATGTATGATTGTGTGTGTTCAACCCCTTAAAGGGATAGTACTACTTTATTATTACTATCCCCCATATTGTAGATATTTGTAAAATAATGTAATAGCCTCCAGGTTCATCTCTCAAACCATATTGGTTTGAGAGATAACCAAAGGTAAAGTTCCCCCCTCCCTCCACCCTTCTATGAAGTCAGCGTTGTGCTGACTGCAGGGATATTCGGTGTGACTTTCGTCATGCGGCTCTGCAGCAGAGCCGCGGTCCGTTAGTGACAAATAATTATTTCACTGAAACGGTCTTCTATGTGTGCTTGCAAACCAAGCACAAACCAAGTACATGTAAAAGACCGTTTCAGTGAAATAACTCTTTTTCAGTAACACGATCTCGGCTCAGCTGCAGAGCCGCAAGCCTGTCGTACGACAGACTTCCCCTGCAGTCAGCACAACGCTGACTTCAGGGAGGGGAGAGGGAGGGGGAACTTTGCCTTCGGTTATCTCTCAAACCATAAAGGACTGAGAGATGAACCTGGGGGCTATTAAATTATTTTACAAATATCAACAAAATGGGGGACAGTAATAATAAAGTATTACTATCCCTTTAAGGACCAGCGGTCCTGGAAGGAAAGTCCCGTTAAGTACCAGATAGAGAAGTTTGGCTCGCCATCACACATGACTTATCACATGTACCGGTGCGCCAAGTGGGGGGGTCAGAGAGAGACCGCTTTTGTCATGGAGCGGTCAATTTCAGACCCCGTTTTTACTTACATTGCTCCCGCAGGAGCTGTATAAGTAAAAAGTATGTGACTTGCCAGGACTGCCACCAGTCTTTAACCCTTTCAGAGCTGAAAGGGTTAAGGGGGAAAAAAGTGGTGACGTCCTGGCACGTCACAGGGTCATTAAGGCTTTAAAGTGATAGTAATGTTTCACAATAAAAGCATCTCCAATTAATCTTCATAGTATTTGGGCCATGGAGAGTGTTATTTCAATACTGTCAGAGTTGTAGTACAAGAGTAATTGAATGATAAATTATCCCCCTCCCGCCCCTTTTACCTAGTGTAAGCCGTCTCCCCTCAGATGTAGAATCTGGTCACTTGACTGGACAGGTCACAGCAAGGGACAATCTTCTTACTGTGATCATAAGGAAAACTCTGCCCCCCTTGACAGGTTTTTCAGGTTCTTCCTTATGATCACTGAAGATTGTCCCTCTCTGTGATCCATCCGGACAGTCTTGCTGCTCTGATGTGAGCAGTGTTACATCAGTAAAAGGGGAGGGAGGGGGATAATTTATCATTCAGTTACTCTTGTACTGCAATTCTGACAGAATTGAAATAACACTCTCCATGGCCCAAATACTATGAAGATTAATTGAAGCTGCTTTTATTGTGAAACATTACTATCCCTTTAAATATAGCTGTGTGCGTGTGTGTAAATGCAGGTGCATATATACGTATGTTTGATTAAATTTATATTTGTGTCTGTGAATACAGATGTGTCTATATTTGTGACTGTGTGTGTTTAAATACATGTGTGCATGTGTATGTTTATAATGACAATTACAGTCATTGCTGTGGTGATAATAACTCACACAGCGGAATCACCATGTTATTTCCATGCAAAGTGACAGTGTGTCTGTTCAGCCTGTCACTTCACATGAAAAGCAACAGCTGCTTTTTGCCTCAAGGAAATGAATCTTCACCTGCATTTGAATATTGCTGGTACATTAAATATATGTCACAATGATCTGCAAAAACTATTCATTGCACTAATGAGGCATCCTAAAGCCCCATTCACACAGGTGACACCAGCTGAACCGTGGTGCTGGGAGGTCAGATGTGGGCTAAACACCGCTTCACGTGGGCCATAGGAATAGTAGTAGTAATCCCTCATATTGATTTTACAGGTTCTCCAAACTCATAATATGTAAAATCATATTGCCTGTACCTTATCTTATTCTCATCTTTATATGTATATGGGAGAGCGCTACGGATTATAAACTAAATAAACAGGATGGAATATATCAATACCCTTAACCCTATCTTTGCCTTAGATATACAAGCATGCGGAATATAGCTGCAATTGTACAGGGTTTATTAATAAAAATTAGTACAAATGTAAAGGCTGAGTATTCAATATTACTAAAACACAATAGAATATAATGTATAAAACCTTCAATAACAATACAATACACTAAATTTTGGTACCACTATGAAACAACTAAGACAAACTCAGTGAATATATTCAAAAAGGTCCTTAGAACCTGAAATAGCGCCCATACGTGTATAAGATAGAAATATCATAACTCCCAAGTGTCCCTCTTTAGGAGGGACAGTACCCCTTTGAGACCCAAATCCCCCCGTCCCTCTTTTCTACCATGTTGTCCCTCTTTTTAGGACATTGGAGTGAGTGGTGTATATATAAGTCTATCATATTGCTCCACAGCAATGAAATTCACATAAATGGTTAGTTAATATTCAGTATATGTGTTTGTAATTGAATTTAGGTAAATAAAATACTTTGGTCTTGTTCTAAATCATTTATTCATTTACACAAAGAGGTGTCAATAGGTGACAAAGTAACCTAAAAATTCCCCGCCCACCAGCCACGCCCCCAAAAACACCACCTAAAACACAAGTGTCCCTCTTCGGCCATTTGAAATGTTAGGAGGTATGAAATATATTAGATAAATCTGTTACAATAAACATTTCCTCTCCTGACTTCTGGTAATGAAAAAACTTGTGTCTCCTTGCTCTCCCGTCCCGGCAGTCACAGGATCCGTGTTCTCGTATCCTTGATATAAGACACATCTTCCCAGCTGTTGGGATAGTTCCGTGGGTGCCCCTCCGGTGGTAACCGCTGGAGACTGTTGGTACTCACCGAGTGTGTGCCCAGGGCTAACTCCACTAATGCAGTTCTGGGGCACTAAGACACCAAAGCAACATAGTAGTGGGCAGAGCAATCAGGTATAGAACTTACTCAAGTTCAAAAGCTCCAGACAATCCTGTGATTCGCAGACAGAGGGAATACGTTCACAGAGTTCTAAATACTTTAACACATGGGCATGTGAGCTGATATAATGGCACAGCTATCCAACGCGTTTCATGCCTCCTGGGCACTTCTTCAGGGGATCTTAATAGATATCTGGCAAATCTGAATGACAACACTATGGGACTCAGCTTTACTTATCAGACCAGTGACAGGAGTGTGAATTATTTGGACCTGACGTTATCCCATAAGGAGTCAAGGGTAGTCACAGAGACATATAAGAAGGACACCAGTGTGAATAGTTATCTGCTCTACACTAATTGTCATAAAAAGGGATGGCTAAACAACATACCCAAGGGCCAGTTTCAAAGGATGAAATGAAACTATACTGAAGAGGAAGGGTTCCAATGACACTGTTCTGTACTTAAAAGGATAGTAATGTTTCATAATAAAAGCAGCTCTAATTAATCATCATAGTATTTGGACTTTGGAGAGTGTTATTTCAATTCTGTCAGAGTTGTAGTTCAAGAGTAATTCAATGACAAAGTATCCCCCTCCCACCCCTTTTACTGATGTAACACTACTCAGCCAGATCAGAAGGGAGGTGCCCAGGTAGACTGCAGAGATGGACAATCTTCAATTAAGATAAGGGAAAAACCTGAAAAACTTGTCAAGGGGGGCAGGGCTTTCATTGTTCTCACAGGAAGAAGATTGTCCTCTTCTGTTATCTGTCTGGTCTATGGACTGGATTCCACATCTGAGAAGAGATGGCTTACACTAGGTAAAAGGGGCGGGAGGGGAAACTTTGCTTGTGTATATCTCCGAACCATAAAGGTTTGAGAGATAAGACTTTTATCGTTCTTCATGTTTTTTTAATGCCTACAAAATAAAATAAAGATAAAACAAACTATTACTATCCCTTTAAGCAGAGTTTCATAGATAAAGAATATGCAATGGAGGTTTTGGAGAGTGCTTTTAAGCAGGTGGGAGAAATGGATCGATGCAATTTACTTGAGGAAGAAGACAAAAATAAAAATAAGGGGAAATCTGGTAAAAGACAAAAGAACATTGATGGCTATCCTATGTTTATAACCAAATTTAATGGAGAACATTATAAAATTAAGAACATATTAGATAGACACAGATTTTGAGGGCAGATCCCCTTCTGGATAAAGAAATTTAAAAAATTATTTATAAAAAAAAAAATAGGAGTCTTAAAACTATCTTGAGTAGAAATAAACTTTCTAGAGAGGAAGTGAACAATGAATTAGAGAGAGGTATCTATAAGTGTGAGTCACAGAGATGTATCACATGTGACTATGTTGCCCACAATACAAGAGTAAGTTCATGAGTAAGTGCTTTGTAGCACGAAACGCGTCAGACCAGTATCAGTGACTACTATCAGCTGATGTGCTAGAGTGTTTTTTTGCTCCCTCTATGTTTGGGCCATGTTCGGTCATATTCATTTTTAATATGTTTTGGAATAAAGTTTTGAGTCTTTATTCAGCCCGCTGCAAGTGAGCGCTTCATTTCCTTATACGTCATATCATCATCTCCGCATCACGAGAAGTGCTTCCATATCTGTTTTGTCTTTGCATCTAGTACACAGAGTTTGGGGCGCTGTCTTCGGTGAGCACCCATGGATTGCTGGTGAGTCTGCCTAATTCTTACAATATGCAAGGCTTGATGCACAACATAACGTGAAGCACCTAATTCTATTGTTTGAGTAGAAATAAACCTTCTAGAGAGGAATTGAACAAAGAATTAGAGAGAGGTATCTATGAGTGTGAGTCACAGAGATGTATCACATGTGACTATGTTTCCCACAGTACAATAATTTTTTAAGATAGTAAAGGAAAAAATCAAGAGATTAAACATCATATAACATGTAACACCTCCTATGTGGTATATAGTATTGTATGCCCATGTGGAGTAAGATATGTAGGTAGGACGAAGAGACGTTCGAAGGATAGATTTCTTGAGCACAGGAGAAGTATTATAAGGGGAGAGGAGAAATATCCCCTTAGTAAACACTATAAGCACTTCCATCAAGGAGTACTGGGTAATACTTCTCTTGTACCCTTGGAACATATACCCCCTAATATATTGGGAGGGATAGATATAGGGTTTTGTGCAATAGAGAATTGCATTGGATATATATGTGTGACACGCTAGTACCCAATGGGCATAATGAAAAGCTTGACACTCAGGGCGAGATGTTCAAAAAGTCATCATAATGAAAAACTTTTCGGATCACGAGTTGGTGGTAAAAGAAGGACCATATTTTCAGAAGTAAATCCATCATGTTTGAAAATTAATCTAAAGAATTAAAAATGACGATAAGAAGATCTCATTGAACATTGCCGTTAAAAATTCTGATCTTAAAAATTGTCTTTGATTTTGTCTTTGAAATGAAAATTTTCAAAGAAACAAAGACTTCTTTTGTCTTTGAAATGAAAATTTTCCAAGAAGCAAAGACATTTTTTTGTCTTGAAACTCATTTTTCTAATTTTCTAAAATTAATTAGCCTTTTCCGTTGGCCTTATATGCGGCTGGAGTACTGAGCTTCAGTTCCCTTTCATGGCGTACCAAATGCATTAGCTTTCTGTATTCAGCTCTCTGTTGTGACCCTTGCTTGGCTGCTGTCTCCGCTCCGTGTATGAACCTTGGCCTTGTCTGACTACCCGATCCTTGTATGAACCTTGGCCTTGTCTGACTACCCGATCCTTGTATGAACCTTGGCTTTGTCTGCCTACCCGATCCTTGTATGAACCTTGGCCTTGTCTGACTACCCGATCCGTGTATGAACCTTGGCCTTGTCTGACTACCCGATCCGTGTATGAACCTTGGCCTTGTCTGACTACCCGATCCGTGTATGAACCTTGGCCTAGTCTGAGGACCGGCTCTGTCAGGGGCGGACTGACCATACGGGCATTCGGTCACGGACCGAAGGGGGCCCGCCTACGCCACCAGAAATTATAATTTTAGTGTAGCCTGTCCTCTTGCCTGCCTGCCGCTTAGAGGCCCATCTGTAGCTTAGTTCTAGTAATACAGAGCGCTGGAAGATGACATCATCTCCCAGCCTCTGCATTACTAGCAACGCACGGGAGCTTCAGTTCTAGAGATCTGTGCCGAAGGAGGCACAGATCTGTCAAGCCACCCCGCTAGACCACCAGGGACTGGAGGTAGGGGCATTGTGGAAGGAGCAATGTGGAGATAAAGGGGCATTGTGGAAGGGGCAATGTGGAGATGAAGGGGCATTATAGAAGGGGCAATGTGGAGATGAAGGGACATTGTAGAAGGGGAAATGTGGAGATGGGGGAATTTTGGAAGTGGAGATGAAGGGGGCATTGTGGAGATGAAGGGGGCATTGTGGAAGGGGCAATGTGGAGATGAAGTGGAGATGGGGGCATTGTGGAAGGGGCATTGTGGAAATGAAGGGGGCATTGTGGAAGGGGCAATGTGGAGATGAAGGGGGCATTGTGGAAGGGGCAATGTGAAGTTGAAGGGGGCATTGTGGAAGGGGAAATGTGGAGATGAGGGGCAATTTGGAGATTGGGGGGCAATGTGGAGGTGGCCAATGTGGTTGAGGGGGGCCAATGTGGTCAAGAGGGACCCACGGCAAATCTTGCACCAGGGCTCGGTGGCTTCTACTGGATGGCCTGGGGGGTACTGGATGGCTGCGGGGGGTATTGGTCTGGATGGCCTGGGAGAGGTAATGGATGTCCTGGGGGGCTACTGGATGGCCTGGGGGGGATAACTGGAAGGCTGTGGGTGTAACTGGATGGCCTGGAGGGGGTAACTGGATGGCTGTGGGTGTAACTGGATGGCCTGGAGGGGGTAACTGGATGGCCTGGAGGGGTTTTTAATGTACTGGGGGTTAATGAATGGCCTGGGAGGTACTGGAGGGGCTACTGGATGTCCTGGGTATTAATGGATGGCCTGGGGAGTACTGGATGTCCTGGGGGGTTAATGGATGTCCTGGGGGGTACTGGATGGCCTGGGGGTTACTGGACCTGGTCCAGTACCTCCCCAGGCCATTCAGTACCCCCCAGGCCACCACACTTTTGCAAATTATATATGAACCATTACTCGCTACAGGAACAACCACCAGGCCAGCCAGCCACCATCAAGCTGTCTACCCAGTTGCCTAGCAGCCTCCAGCCAACCGGCAAGAAGCTAGCCAGCAGTGTAAGGTTATTTTTTTTTTAATTCTTATATATGCATGTCATGGGGTGGGGCTTATGATGTAATGGGTGGGTCTTATGATGTCATGGGGAGGTGCCAATTATGTCATTTCGTTAGGGGGCCCAGACCTCTTTTTGAACCAGGGGCCCTGGGTCCTGTCAGTCCGCCCCTGGGCTCCGTGTATGAACCTTGGTCTAGTCTGACTACCCACTCCGGGTATGAACCCTGACTTTGTCTGACTACTCGCTCCGTGCATATACCTGGGCCTTGTCTGTATACCACTCCATTATTAACCCTGGCCTTGTCTGACTACCTCTCTGTGTGGCCTCGGGTTAGTCAGTTACCTCCCAGGTCTTGCCAGCCTTCTGGGTTATTCAGTGGGTATTGGCCTTAGACCCTAGCATTCTAGGGTATTGCTTTCCTGCCTTGGACCCTAGCATTCTAGGACTCCTTGTAGTCTCCTACCAGCCACACTTGCCCCATCTCAGGTAGGCTGTGTTCACTCTCGTGTAGAGAACTGTAGGCAAGGTTCTCTTCCATTCTGCTTTACCTTATTCCTAGTAGTGCAGGCTAGGTTCAGTGTTCAGCTCCTGGGCAGTGGGCTGTAGTGCTGTCCTCACGCCTGACCCCGGGTAGAGTTGGGAAAGTGCTTTATCTGTATATTTTCCTTAATAAAGTGTTGATCTTACTGTACCTGTCTTGTGTTCTCATTTACCTGAGACACTGTGACACCCTTAGCCCGAAGGTAATTTTATACAATCTTTGTATTAATTTTGTGCATGAAACAAAGTTTGTGTACATTGAGCCATCAGAAAGCAAAGGTGTCACTATCTCATGTCGACGCTCAAAAAGTTTCAGATTTCAGAGCATTTTGGAATTCGGATTTTCGGATAAGGGGTACCCAACCAGTACAATAATATAGGAGCTGGGGAAGTGATATCACTGGAGAAGTCATCTCCGCTTTATCACACCTTAGTACATCTCCCCCAGGGACTGTGAAATCAGAAATAGTGATACAATGCAAGAAAGATACAAGGTTAGCATACAGAGCACTCAGTGCTGCAGGGACAGAGTTACATTGTATCACTTTCCTGCTTTGATGGTCTACATAAAAGTGTAAAAAAATAAAATAAAAAGGTTAAGATGAAAACAATAATAAAAAGTATATTTGACATATTGATTTGACATATTATATAAATGAAAAAGGCACATTAGGTTTAATACTAGTGATGTGCTCGCCCGCCATGTTCGGGTGGCGGGGATCTGTGCCGGAAGAGGCACAGATCCGAAGACGCTCCGCTGGACCACCAGGGACTGGAGGTACGGGGGCATTGCGGAGATGAAGGGGGACATTGTGGAAGAGGGGCATAGACTCTATGCCCCTCTTCCACAATGTCCCCCTTCATCTCCGCTATGCCCCTCTTCCACAATGTCCCCCTTCATCTCCGCTATGCCCCTCTTCCACAATGTGCCCCTTCATCTCCTCTATGCCCCTCTTCCACAATGTCCCCCTTCATCTCCTCTATGCCCCTCTTCCACAATGTGCCCCTTCATCTCCTCTATGCCCCTCTTCCACAATGTCCCCCTTCATCTCCGCTATGCCCGTCTTCCACAATGTGCCCCTTCATCTCCTCTATGCCCCTCTTCCACAATGTGCCCCTTCATCTCCGCTATGCCCCTCTTCCACAATGTCCCCCTTCATCTTCTCTATGCCATAGAGGAGATGAAGGGGGACATTGTGGAAGAGGGGCATAGCGGAGATGAAGGGGGACATTGTGGAAGAGGGGCATAGCGGAGATGAAGGGGGCATAGTGGAGATGAAGGGGGACATTGCGGAGATGAAGGGGGCATTCGGAGATGAAGGGGGCATAGCGGAGATGAAGGGGGGCATTGACCAGGCACCCTCCCCTCATCAGAGCAGGGGGTGCCTGGTGTAATGCTCGTGTCGCCCCATTATATTCAATGGGGCTCGGGTGCTCGGCCGAGCACTCGAGCCTCAGGGGGTGCTCGGTCAGAGCACCCGAGCACCCGAGCATCGGGGTGCTCGCTCAACACTATTTAATACCATATTGATACCACTGCTCAATCACTGCTTCTTGCCATTGTCAGTAATAAAATGCAGAAGCATTAAAACGCAGACTTCTCCCTCCTAATCCAGCTCTCTACTGTGCTTTGATAGCCGGCCTTCACACCAGTGAATTACAGTAGGGAACCGGGGACCAGCACGGTACATTTCATTTTGTCTCTGTAGCACTAATGAAGTGACAGTCAATCTAGTTGACGTCTGTATACTTCCAGATGAATGCCTTTGTTGAGAGAAGGGGTTTTAAGACCCTTTTGGGGAAATGCACAATTTTTTAAACCCTTTAACTGCCAGAGGAGTATGCATCCCAATTCACACCCCTCTGTCACTTTAAAGGAACATTAACATCAAAAATATGAATGGGGTTACACACACTTATAGGATTAGTAATGGCTGGGTTGTTTAGCTAGGGGCATTAGTAGCAGAAAAAGGGAAGTGGTCCTGCCACTCTACAGATCTCTAGTTAGACCTCACCTAGAGTATTGTGTACAGCAGGGCTCAAAATTTCCACTTGCCACTAGCCAATGGCGAGTGAAAATTTAGCCCTGGCGAATAGAAATTCAGCCCTGGTGGGTATGTTTTGGCTTGCAGTGGCGAGTAACTTTTCAGGTCTGGCTAGTAGCAAAGGACTTAAAATGATAAGCCCTGGTGTACAGTACTGGAGACCGCCGTTTAGCAGCCTATTCTGTGTACTCTGCACAGTTGCAGACTAGGAAGAAATACTGTTAAGTTTTCAAACTCAAATATTAAAGTCACATATTCCATTCAGTGTGCGTCACCGCCGTTTAGCAGCCTATTCTGTGTACTCTGCACAGTTGCAGACTAGGAAGAAATACTGTTAAGTTTTCAAACTCAAATATTAAAGTCACATATTCCATTCTGTGTTCGTCACCGCAGTTTAGCAGCCTATTCTGTGTACTCTGCACAGTTGAAGACTAGGAAGAAATACTGTTAAGTTTTCAAACTCAAATATTAAAGTCACATATTCCATTCAGTGTGTGTCACCGCCGTTTAGCAGCCTATTCTGTGTACTCTGCACAGTTGCAGACTAGGAAGAAATACTGTTAAGTTTTCAAACTCAAATATTAAAGTCACATTTTCCATTCAGTGTGTGTCACCGCCGTTTAGCAGCCTATTCTGTGTACTCTGCACAGTTGCAGACTAGGAAGAAATACTGTTAAGTTTTCAAACTCAAATATTAAAGTCACATATTCCATTCAGTGTGTGTCACCGCCGTTTAGCAGCCTATTCTGTGTACTCTGCACAGTTGCAGACTAGGAAGAAATACTGTTAAGTTTTCAAACTCAAATATTAAAGTCACATATTCCATTCAGTGTGTGTCACCGCCGTTTAGCAGCCTATTCTGTGTACTCTGCACAGTTGCAGACTAGAAAGAAATACTGTTAAGTTTTCAAACTCAAATATTAAAGTCACATATTCCATTCAGTGTGTGTCACCGCCGTTTAGCAGCCTATTCTGTGTACTCTGCACAGTTGCAGACTAGGAAGAAATACTGTTAAGTTTTCAAACTCAAATATTAAAGTCACATATTCCATTCTGTGTGTGTCACCGCCGTTTAGCAGCCTATTCTGTGTACTCTGCACAGTTGAAGACTAGGAAGAAATACTGTTAAGTTTTCAAACTCAAATATTAAAGTCACATATTCCATTCAGTGTGTGTCACCGCCGTTTAGCAGCCTATTCTGTGTACTCTGCACAGTTGCAGACTAGGAAGAAATACTGTTAAGTTTTCAAACTCAAATATTAAAGTCACATTTTCCATTCAGTGTGTGTCACCGCAGTTTAGCAGCCTATTCTGTGTACTCTGCACAGTTGCAGAATAGGAAGAAATACTGTTAAGTTTTCAAACTCAAATATTAAAGTCACATATTCCATTCAGTGTGTGTCACCGCCGTTTAGCAGCCTATTCTGTGTACTCTGCACAGTTGCAGACTAGGAAGAAATACTGTTAAGTTTTCAAACTCAAATATTAAAGTCACATTTTCCATTCAGTGTGTGTCACCGCAGTTTAGCAGCCTATTCTGTGTACTCTGCACAGTTGCAGAATAGGAAGAAATACTGTTAAGTTTTCAAACTCAAATATTAAAGTCACATATTCCATTCAGTGTGTGTCACCGCCGTTTAGCAGCCTATTCTGTGTACTCTGCACAGTTGCAGACTAGGAAGAAATACTGTTAAGTTTTCAAACTCAAATATTAAAGTCACATTTTCCATTCAGTGTGTGTCACCGCAGTTTAGCAGCCTATTCTGTGTACTCTGCACAGTTGCAGAATAGGAAGAAATACTGTTAAGTTTTCAAACTCAAATATTAAAGTCACATATTCCGTGTAAGATGAAGAAGGCGGGTAAAAAGGGACGGGGAAGTGGACGTGATCCTGATAGTTCAGGGCGCGGGTCAGGACGTGGAGAAACTGTGCCTGGTGCCAGAGCACAAGAAAGAAAGACATCCACCATACCTAGCTTCATGTCTCAGTTTACAGGGCGTCGCAGGACATCACTCTCGAGGTCCAACCACTGCGAACAGGTGGTCGGTTGGATGACAGCTGATACTGCTTCCAGTCGGTTAAGCACCACCCTGTCTTCCACCAAGTCCACTCTCAGTAGCCAAGAGTCTGGTCAACATAATCCTCACTCTGATCATCCTTCCTCCCACCATACACGGTCTGGTCAAAGAAGTGATCCCACACTGGGGTATAGTGAGGAGCTCGTCTCATCACCAATCCTTCATTTGACCCTCTCTCCAAGCACGCTTGCAGAGGAACATGACATCTTGTGCCCTGATTCACAACCTCTAGAGGCTACCCAATCACAAGAAGATGACAGATGTGAACGGCATTTAAGGTCAAAGGAAGTAGTGGATGATGATGATGATGATGAGACACAGTTGCCATTAAATCAACCACTATTTCCGTCTCAAGACCTTGTTGAGGAGAATGTTATACAGTTGTCAATGACTGAGTATGTGGTGGGATCAAGACTTGAGGAGGATGATCAGAGTGAGGAAGTGGAGGAGGACTTGGTGGACGATGAGGTGACTGACCCCACCTGGGAAGGT
This sequence comes from Rhinophrynus dorsalis, assembly GCA_037306005.1. NCBI lineage: Eukaryota > Metazoa > Chordata > Amphibia > Anura > Rhinophrynidae > Rhinophrynus > Rhinophrynus dorsalis. The sequence goes on along the minus strand of CM074721.1, from coordinate 24,181,691 downwards.
GTAGAGCCGAGCGATGACAGCAGTCCTGAGGGTGAGCCATCTGCAGCACCGCAACAGGCTGGAAGAGGCAGTGGTGTGGCTACAGAAAGAAGGCGGACCGCACCAAACCGGCCCGCAAATGTTCCACGGAGCACCCCCTTGCGTAAATCTACCTTGCCAAAGGGTAGGTGTTCCGCGGTATGGCGTTTTTTTAAGGAAAGTGCGGACGACAAAAGAATTGTAGTTTGCAACCTGTGCCACACCAGAATGAGCCGAGGCATGAACACTAGAAACCTCACCACCACCAGCATGATCCGACACATGGCATCCAAGCACCGTAGTAAGTGGGAGGAACGCCCGGATTGCCCATCTGTGTCTGCAGGCCACACCACTGCCTCCTCTTCCCCTGTTTTCGGTGCCGGCCAATCGCCTGTCGAAGGCGCAGGCCCGCATACCTCCCGCCCTGCACCTGTACCATCTGAAGCACCATCAGCGACCACATCCACTTCCCTGTCCCAGCGCAGCGTCCAAATGTCGTTACCCCAGGCATTTGAGCGCAAGCGAAAATACCCAGCCACCCACCCACAGGCCATAGCACTAACCTCACACCTTTCCAAATTACTGGCCATCGAAATGCTGCCATTTAGGCTTGTGGACACTGAGTCCTTCCGCAGCCTGATGGCAGCAGCTGTCCCTCGGTACGCGGTCCCCAGCCGCCACTACTTTTCCCGGTGTGCCATCCCCGCATTACACCACCATGTGTCCCGTAACATCACCCGTGCCCTGACCAACGCAGTTACTGGGAAGGTCCACTTAACGACTGACACATGGACAAGTGCTTGTGGCCAGGGACGCTACATTTCCCTGACGGCACACTGGGTGAATGTCGTGGAGGCTGGGAGCGACTCGGACCCTGGGATGGCACGGGTGCTACCCACGCCGAGGATTGCGGGCCCTACCTCCATCAGGGTTTCCGCCAGCACTTACGTTATTGGCTCCTCCTCCTCCGTTTCCACCTCCGAATTCTCTACACGCAGCGCCACTCCCCCATCAGCCAGTAGCTGGAAGCAGTGTAGCACTGCAGTGGGGAAGCGTCAACAGGCCGTGCTGAAGCTGATCTGCCTTGGGGACAAACAGCACACGGCCTCAGAGCTGTTGCAGGGGATTAGTCACCAGACCGAGCAGTGGCTCTCGCCACTCAACCTGCAACCAGGCATGGTTGTGTGTGATAATGGGCGTAACTTGGTGGCGGCTTTGGAATTTCTCATCTCTCATTCCTCCGGTGGAGAGGACAAGCAAAATGGTGCAATACCAGAAGGTTCTTGTTGAAAAATTGCTCCAAAATTTTCCATCTGACAACGCTGGCGGCAGAGTACGTGCTACCTTGGCCAACCGAGAAGGGGAGAAAAGGGGAGCACACAGCAGTTCCGAGAAAGGCAGGGCAACACTCTCCAAGGCGTGGGACACCTTCATGACACCCCGCCAGCACCCTCACCCTGATGCGCAGCCTAGTGTCACAAGGAGGGAAAAGTTTTGGAAGATGGTGAAGGAGTACGTAGCAGACCGTGTCAGCGTCCTCAATGATCCCTCTGTGCCTTACAACTACTGGGTGTCCAAGCTGGACACGTGGTATGAACTGGCACTCTACGCCTTGGAGGTGCTGGCCTGCCCTGCCGCCAGCGTTCTGTCTGAGCGGGTATTTAGTGCTGCTGGTGGCATCATAACAGATAAGCGTATCCGCCTTTCCACCGACAATGCTGATAGGTTGACACTTATAAAAATGAACAAGGCCTGGATTTCCCCTGACTTCTCCACTCCACTGGAGGAAAGCCCCGGGGGAACATAAACTCACTTTATATATGTTATTTACAATGATGGGAATACTCTGTATTCCCATTCACCCCTTCCACCCAAAAAACGGGTATATGGTTGACTCTTAATCTTCTCATCCTCCTCCTCCTCTTCCATATGCCCTGGGATATAATTTTTATATAGGGCCAGCTCACCAGCGGGCCCTGTGATATAATTTTTATATAGGGCCAGCTCACCAGCGGGCCCTGTTTGACAATTTTTATATAGGTCAGCTCACCAGCGGGCCTTCTCATATAATGTTTTATTGGGTCAGCTCTCTAGCGGGCCCTCTCATATAATGTTTTATAGCGTCAGCTCACTAGCGGGCCTTCGCATATAATGTTTAGGATGGTCAGCTCTGCAGCAGACCCTCACCCATAATGTTTTAGATGGTCAGCTCAGCGCACGTTTCCCTCTTAATCATGGCCTCAGTTCAATAAAATCAAGGAAATTTTTGGGAGAATTTGCCTCTGCGCACGTTTCCCTCTTAATCATGGCCTCAGTTCTGAAAATCAAGGAAATTTTTGGGAGAATTTGCCTCTGCGCACGTTTCCCTCTTAATCATGGCCTCAATTCTGAAAATCAAGGAAATTTTTGGGAGAATTTGCCTCTGCGCACGTTTCCCTCTTAATCATGGCCTCAGTTCAGAAAATCAAGGAAATTTTTGGGAGAATTTGCCTCTGCGCACGTTTCCCTCTTAATCATGGCCTCAGTTCTGAAAATCAAGGAAATTTTTGGGAGAATTTGCCTCTGCGCACGTTTCCCTCTTAATCATGGCCTCAGTTCTGAAAATCAAGGAAATTTTTGGGAGAATTTGCCTCTGCGCACGTTTCCCTCTTAATCATGGCCTCAGTTCTGAAAATCAAGGAAATTTTTGGGAGAATTTGCCTCTGCGCACGTTTCCCTCTTAATCATGGCCTCAGTTCTGAAAATCAAGGAAATTTTTGGGAGAATTTGCCTCTGCGCACGTTTCCCTCTTAATCATGGCCTCAGTTCTGAAAATCAAGGAAATTTTTGGGAGAATTTGCCTCTGCGCACGTTTCCCTCTTAATCATGGCCTCAATTCTGAAAATCAAGGAAATTTTTGGGAGAATTTGCCTCTGCGCACGTTTCCCTCTTAATCATGGCCTCAGTTCAGAAAATCTATGAAATTTTTGGGAGAATTTGCAGATGATATACAAGTAAATATACAGCAAATACTGTTTGGTAACAATTTTTCGCCTAAAGTCGTTTTTATTTTCCTTTTTGTGTGTTTTATGGTCAGTCTGTAAAAATGGCGTACTACGGGCGAAAGATCGTTCCCAGCAGCGATGTTGGAGTCCAAGATGCATCCAGACATCCTCCCTATGCTGTCCCTGAACCATTTCTGTGGTGTTTCCATCCTTTTCTGCCCTTTTCCTATGGACCAGGCACCCTCCCCTCATCACAGCAGGGGGTGCCTGGTGTAATGCTCGAGTCCTCCCATTGACTTCAATGGGGCTCGGGTGTTCGGCCGAGCACTCGAGCCTCAGGGGGTGCTCGGTCAGAGCACCCGAACACCCGAGCATTGGGGTGCTCGCTCATCACTAGTTCTTATCTGCCGTCAAATGCTATGTTTCTATGTAAAGTAAAGTTTAATCATTCCTTATAGTGTATACTAACGCTCTCCACCATTGGCAATGTTCATATCGCTCTAGTTTCTATGAAATCTATATTACTAAAAGGAGAATCTTGGCAGGCAGACAAAATTCTCCGGCACTGAACACACCCAGGGGCGTGGCACTAGAAGGAGAATCTTGGCAGGCAGCCAAGCAGTACTGAGGAGACATTCATGTTTCCTCACACATAACACAAGGCCCCTGGCCACTCCTAAGAAAATCTCTGCATGGACATGGCCCCCCAGCCACATAACACAGAGGCAAGATTTGGTCCCCCCAAACGACTTATGTGCCACTACAAGGTGAGGGATGGGTGCAATATGGGTAATATGAGTGCAATAAGGATGCAATTTGGGTGCAATATGGGTGCAGTATGAGTGCAATATGGGTGCAATTAGGACGCAATATGGGTTCAATATGAGTGCAATATGGGCAATATGAGTGCAATAAGGATGCAATATGAGTGTAATATGGGTGCAATAAGGGTGCAATATGAGTGCAATAAGTATGCAATATGGGTGCAATATGAGTGCAATATGGGTGCAATTAGGATGTAATATGGGTTCAATATGAGTGCAATATGGGTGCAATAAGGACGCAATATGAGTGCAATTTGAGTGCAATATGGGTGAAATAAGGATGCAATGTGGGTGCAATATGGGTGCAATACAGGTTCAATATGGGTGCAATATGAGTTCAATAAGGACGCAATATGGGTGCAATATGAGTGAAATATGGGCAATATGAGTGCAACATGGGTGCAATAAGGATTCAATATGGGTGCGATATGGGTGCAATATGAGTGCAACATGGGTGCAATAAGGATTCAATATGGGTGCGATATGGGTGCAATATGAGTGCAATAAGGACGTAATATGGCTGCAATAAGGACGCAATATGGGTGCAATATGGGCAACATGAGTGCAATAAGGACGCAATATGGCTGCAATATGGGTGCAAGATGAGTGCAATGTGGGTGCAATTAGGACGCAATATGGGTGCAATTAGGATGCAATATGGGTTCAATATGAGTGCAATATGGGCAATATGAGTGCAATAAGGATGCAATAAGGGTGCAATATGGGTGCAATAAGGATGCAATACGGGTGCAATATGAGTGGAATATTGGTGCAATTAGGATGCAATATGGGTGCAATTAGGGTGCAATATGGGTGCAATATGAGTGCAATATGGGTGCAATAAGGATGCAATATGGATGCAATATGGGTGCAATACGTCTTCAATATGGGTGCAATATGAGTTCAATAAGGATGCAATATGGGTGCAATAAGGATGCAATATGGGTGCAATATGAGTGAAATATGGGCAATATGAGTGCAATTAGGATTCAATATAGCTGCAATATGCGTGCAATATGAGTGCAATATGCGTGCAATATGAGTGCAATATGGGTGCAATATGAGTGCAATATGGGTGCAATACCCATATTGCACCCTTATTGTGTCTTTATTGCACCCATATTTCACTCATATTGCACCCATATTGCACTCATATTGCAGTCCTATTGCACCCATGTTGCATCCATCATGTGTGTGTGTCTCTCTCTCCCCCTTCTCCATCATGTCTCTCTCTCTCCCCCTTCTCCATCATGTCTCTCTGTGTCTCTCTCCCCTTCTCCATCATGTGTCTCTCTCTCTCCCCCTTCTCCATCATGTCTCTCTGTGTCTCTCTCCCCTTCTCCATCATGTGTGTCTCTCTCTCCCCCTTCTCCATCATGTCTCTCTGTGTCTCTCTCCCCTTCTCCATCATGTGTGTCTCTCTCTCCCCCTTCTCCATCATGTCTCTCTCTCTCACCCTTCTCAATCATGTATCTCTCCCCCTTCTCCATCATGTCTCTCTCTCTCCCACTTCTCCATCATGTCTCTCTCTCTCCCCCTTCTCAATCATATATGACAAGCTGTGGGCAAACAGACAAAACCATGGAATTTCCTCCAACATCTACATGGCTTACTGAGGACAAGGTCCAAAAGAGACTGGAAAGGGTTATAGTGAATAAAGCGCCTGGACCGGACGGTATACACCCAAGGGTACTTAAGGAACTTAGTTCAGTAATACTTAATATTTATTGATTCCCTTTCATCAGGCATAGTGCCCTGTGATTGGAGGAAAGCTGATGTAGTTCCATTGTTTAAAAAGGGAGCAAGATCCAAACCAGGAAATTATAGACCTGTGAGCTTGACTTCCATAGTGGGTAAGATACTAGAAGGGTTATTAACTGACAGTATTCAGAACTATGTGAAGACAAACAATATCATTAGTAGGAATCAGCATGGTTTCATGAAGAACAGATCATGTCAGACTAATTTACTTGCATTTTATGAAAGAGTGAGTAGTAATTTGGACAGGGGAATTGCTGTTGATGTAGTATACTTGGATTTTGCAAAAGCCTTTGACACAGTGCCTCACAACAGGTTACTGCATAAATTAAAAGGCTTCGGTTTGGGTGGTGTTATTTGTACATGGATTGAGAACTGGTTAAATGATAGATGGCAGAGAGTTGTTGTAAATGGAACTTTTTCAAATTGGTCTAGGGTTATAAGTGGGCTGCCGCAGGGTTCAGTCCTGGGCCCAATGCTTTTTAATTTGTTTATTAATGATCTAGAAGTGGGAATTGAAAGTAGCATCTCAATCTTTGCTGATGACACTAAGCTATGTAAGGAAATACATACAGAGCTCGATGTTTTTTCCCTACAGAAGGATTTAGATAAACTAAGTGAATGGGCAGAAAAGTGGCAGATGTCATTTAATGTAGATAAATGTAAGGTTATGCATTTGGGTTGTAGAAACAAACTTGCTACATATACTCTAAATGGGAAACAACTTGGGAAATCCTCATTAGAGAAAGATTTAGGTGTACTGATAGACAATAGTCTTCACAGCAGTGTGCAGAGTCACTCAGCTGCTGCAAGAGCAAATAGAGTACTAGCCTGCATAAAAAGAGGTGTAGAAGCAAGGGATGCTAATATTATCCTACCTCTGTATAAATCCTTGGTTAGGCCTCATCTAGAATATGGAGTACAATTTTGGGTGCCTGTTCTAAAAAAAGACATTGCTGAACTGGAAAAGGTGCAGAGACGTGCAACAAAACTGATAAAGGGATTGGAGGATCTGAGTTACAAAGAGAGACTAGCCAAACTGGGTTTGTTTACATTAGAGAAGAGACGTCTAAGGGGTGATATGATTACCATTTACATATACATTCAAGGTCAATACAAAGAACTATCCAATGAATTATTTATGCAAAGAGCTGAGCTAAGAACAAGAGGTCATCCATTAAGACTTGAGGAAAGGCGCTTTCGACTAAAACACAGGCAGGGATTCTTTACAGTAAGGGCGGTATGGATATGGAATTCTTTGCCTCGGGATGTTGTGCTTGCAGATAATGCAACTGCATTCAAAAAAGCAATGGATGCCTATCTAGCACAGAACAATATTGACAGTTATGACAGATGGCTTCAAAGCAAATAGGATATTGAGCCGGGGAACTATATGACACACACACACACACACCTACACTGGAAATTGCTCCAGAGGGCTTTTTTGTTGCCTTCCTCTGGATCAACAGGAGCGTTATTGGCATGGGATCATGTCTCTCTCCCCCCTTCTCCATCATGTCTCTCTCTCTCTCCCCCTTCTCAATCATATCTCTCTCTCTCCCCCTTCTCCATCATGTCTCTCTCTCCCCCTTGTCCATCATGTGTCTCTGTCCCCCTTCTCCATAATGTCTCTCTCTCCCCCTTCTCAATCATATCTCTCTTTCTCCCCCTTCTCCATCATGTCTATCTCTCCCCCCTTGTCCATTATGTGTCTCTCTCCCCCTTCTCCATCATGTCTCTCTCTCCCCCCTTGTCCATTATGTGTCTCTCTCCCCCTTCTCCATCATGTGTGTCTCTCCCCCTTCTCCATCATGTCTCTCTCTCTCCCCCCCTTCTCCATCATGTCTCTCTCTCTCTCCCCCCTTCTCCATCATGTGTCTCTTTCTCTCTCTCCCCTTATTCAGCGTGTGTGACATACCCAAACCCTGAAGCACTCAGAGGACTTAATTCCCACAGGCAACGCCGTGCCCCTTTTGCTAGTTATATTATAAAGATCCCCCACCCCTTTTCAATACTTCAACTTCTGCCTTCAAAGTGAAAGCCGGTTTGGATGGATCATGACGAGGGACAATCTTCTGTCAGTATAAGGGGGGGCGGTGTTTTCCTTACACTGATCGACAGAAGTTTGTCCCTCATTACAATCTGTCTGGTCAACAGACTGGATTTCAGATCTGATCTGTTTAACATATTGATAAGGGTCGTAAGGGGGGGGGGGAAATTCATAATATAATTTCATAGAAATTAGAGCGATATGAACGCTGCTGATGGTGAAATTGCATTAGTGCACACTATAAGGAGTGATGGAAGTTTAGGTTATTTTGAGCCATTATCATTATTTGTATCATTATTATTATTAATTTATATAGCTCCAACTTTAACCGTGGCCCATTACTAACCCTTTAACCCTTTGCGTGTCAGAGGGGTAGGCAATGCATTGTGGGGCAATTTTTTTTTTTTTTTTTATTAAATGTGACAAAAATAGTAACAGTGCCCTCTGGTGTTTGAGACAGTTATTGTATTGCATTCTGTGGGACACAAGTGTCCTAATGACGCAGTTTGTGTCATTATGCGGCAGAGCTCAATAGGACTGAGTGTGGTTAGCAGAAGAGAAAGCAGAGTTTGTCTATAAATAGTCAGGAAGGGGGTGTGGTGAGGGAGGAATGGGCAGGGCAGTGTGCGGGGTTACAAGGGACACACCAAGCCACAGAATCAGCCTTTGTCCCCGGAGATCCAGTAATTAACTCTGAAAACTGGTCTCTTTGGCAGATCTGGAGAGTTCCCATGTATGCCTGTGGTGTACAGGGGAGGGCTGGCAGCTTTTGGTCTGGGGGCAAGTAAAATCCGGTGGCCTATTTCTACTATTGTCCAGCCCAATGTCCTGGCCCACTACCTTGTGTTAATTTTATAACTGGCATTAATGTTATTAAAGGGATAGTAATGTTTCATCATAAAAGCGGCTCTAATTAATCATCATAGTATTTGGACTTTGGAGAGTGTTATTTCAGTTCTGTCAGAGTTGTAGTTCAGGAGTAATTCAATGACAAAGTATCCCCCTCCCTCCCCTTTTACTGATGTAACACTGCTCAGCCAGATCAGAAGGGAGGTGCCCAGGTAGATTGCAGAGAGGGACAATCTTCAATTAAGATAAGGGAAAAACCTGAAAAACTTGTCAAGGGGGGCAGGGCTTTCATTGTTCTCATAGGAAGAAGATTGTCCCCTTCTGTTATCTGTCTGGTCTATGGACTGGATTCCACATCTGAGAAGAGATGGCTTACACTAGGTAAAAGGGGCGGGAGGGGAAACTTTGCTGTTTTGAGAGATAAGACATATAGTTCTTCATGGTTTTTAATGCCTACAAAATAAAATAAAGATAAAATAAAGTATTACTATCCCTTTAAGTAAGGCAAGTGATACCACAGAGCTTACAAGTGAAATGGATCTACACTAGTGATACCACAGAGTTTACAATTGAAATGGAGCTACACTAGTGATACCACAGAGCTTACAACTGAAATGGATCTACACTAGTGATACCACAGAGTTTACAATTGAAATGGAGCTACACTAGTGATACCACAGAGTTTACAATTGAAATGGAGCTACACTAGTTATACCACAGTGCTTATAACTGAAATGGATCTACACTAGTTATACCACAGTGCTTATAACTGAAATGGAGTTATACTAGTGATACCACAGAGCTTACAACTGAAATGGAGCTACACTAGTGATGCCATAGACCTTACAACTGTATTGAGCTACACTACTGATACCACAGAGCTTACAGAAGAAATGGAGCTACACTAGTGAAACCAAAGGAACTTACAATTGAACTGGAGCAATCCTACTACAGCAGGCAAAAAATGGAGTGAGGCAGTGTCCTCCCAGCACAGACTTATAACTAGCCCAGGGGCAACTGCCTCACTGCTCCCCAGGCCAGACCTCCCCTGATAGCATAGTTGGTTTATTCTAGAATTCCGCTCGTTAGCTTTTTGAATATGGTGTTTTGAGCTTCAAAGTGCCAGCTACGTTATATGTGTCTCTCTTTGTGAGTCTGAGGGGTAGAAAATGTGTTTGTGTGTCGTTTATCACTGACCAACCACAAGCTATGGGCTATCTGGACATTGTATAACCAAGCAGCAAATCCCTTAATTTTTTTTTACACTTGCTCTGGGGGTGGAGTAACTGAAGGTTACATTAGATTAATTTAGATTACAATCCCCACCTTTCCCAGTCGCCGGTGAGTGATGCTCCAATCAATCCGGAGTAAACCATTAACAATGAACACACTCAGGACAAACAGGACGTCTCCTTCTGCCTTCCTGGTGCAAGAGGGTCCAATTTAGAGACTACAGAAGCAATGAATTGGAGTAGATTAGATAACCGATAACACTGGGCTCTCATCCTGAGAATTTGGCCCTTCACCCTGACACCCTGAGATTTGGGTGAAAGTCCTGAGAATTTCCGGGTATGTATATATGTGTGTGTTTGTGTATGATTTGTTTTGTATATTTGCATGACAACACACACACACACAATTATCTCTTAGTACAACAAAGTTTGTTAAATCTGCTTCAGTTTTGATCTCAGTCCTCTATTTGGGGTTCATAATTATGTCTCTCTTATGATGTGTAACTAACTAAAACACAGCAGCAGAGGACACCCCTATCAAAAGGATATTTCACCTTCATGAATTAAAATCCAAAAGTGCTTGTGTAACCCTTCGCTCATCAATTAGTTCTACACCTCTGACACTCAAAGAGTTTATAGGATAATGCGACAGATTATAATTAGGGGTGGTCATCTGGTGAACCCACATTTCTTGACTGGTTGGGGATGATACAAGTTGTTGTTGCCAAAAGCTAGATGTCCAATAACTGAGTAAAATAACCTACATAGTGTTATCTGGTGTTGAATTTTACATTTGGGAAATCCAAGGGCTCCATCTAGTGGAGATAAAGTAAAGTGCTAATTTGCCTAAACCCAAAATACTGACTATAAACTAATGTTTATAGTAGGTATCATTTACAATCAAGTACTTTTAGAGAGACCTATTATAATCTGAGGTGCTCTGAAAAAATAGTGCAATTTGCCACAGTGAATGCCTTTCTTAGATAGCCAGGACTGCAACTGAGTAATGTAATATAATGTTACTCTTCCTGAAGCACTGAATGTTCTGTGTGGTGTAATACAATGATACGCTTTCTCTGCACCAATGAATGCTCTGTGTGATGTAATACAGTGTTACACTCTCCCTGCAGCACTGAATGCTCTGTGTGATGTAATACAGTGTTACACTCTCCATGCAGCACTGAATGCTCTGTGTGATGTAATACAGTGTTACACTCTCCATGCAGCACTGAATGTTCTGTGTGATGTAATACAATGTTACACTATCCCTGCAGCACTGAATGCTCTGTGTGATGTAATACAATGTTACACTATCCCTGCAGCACTGAATGTTCTGTGTGATGTAATAAAATGTTACAGTCTCCCTGCAGCACTGAATGCTCTGTGTGATGTAATACAATGTTACACTATCCCTGTAGCACTGGATGCTCTGTGTGATGTAATACAATGTTACACTGTCCCTGCAGCACTGAATGCTCTGTGTGATATAATACAATGTTATACTCTCCTTGTAGCACTAAATGTTTTGTGTGATGTAATATAATATTACAGTCTTCCCTCAGTACTGAATACTCTGTGTGATGTAATACAATGTTACACTCTCCCTGCAGCACTGAATGATCTGTGTGATGTAATACAATGTTATACTATCCCTGCAGCACTGAATGCTCTGTGTGATTTAATACGATGTTACACTCTCTCTGCAGCACCGAATGCTCTGTGTGATGTAATACAATGTTACAGTCTCTTTGTAGCACTGAGTGTTCTTTTTGATGTAATACCATGTTACACATTCCCTGCAACACTGAGTGCTCTGTGCTATGTAATACAATGTTACACTCTCCCTGCAGCACTGAATGCTCTGTGTGATGTAATGTACACTCTCCATGTGGCACTAAATCCTCTGTGTGATATCATGCAAGGTTACACTTTCCCTGCAGTACTGAATGCTTTGTGTGATATAATACAATGGTACACTCTCCATGCAGCACTGAATGCTCTGTGTGATGTAATACAATGTTACACTCTCCCTGCAGCACTGAATGCTCTGTGTGATGTAATACAATGTTACACTCTCCCTGCAGCACTGAGTGCTCTGTGAGATGTAATACAATGTTACAGTCTCCCTGCTGCACTGAGTGCTCTGTGTGATGTAATACAATGTTACAGTCTCTTTGTAGCACTGAATACTTTGTGTGATATAATAAAATGCTACACTCTCCCTGCAGCACTGAATGCTCTGTGTGATGTAATACAATGTTACAGTATCCCTGCAGCACTGAATGCTCTGTGTGATATAATACAATGTTACACTATCCCTGCAGCACTGAATGCTCTGTGTGATGTAATACAATGTTACACTATCCCTGCAGCACTGAATGCTCTGTGTGATGTAATACAATGTTACACTCTCCCTGCAGCACTGAATGCTCTGTGTGATGGAATACAATCAGGGCCAGATTTATATATCAGGATCCTGTAGGCACAGAAATCTGAAGCGCCCCCCCCCACACACACACACACACACACAAAAGTGCAAAAAGTTTTGAATGAAATTTTTTTATTCAGCCACAAAAAAATTCAACACATTACACCTTTTACAGTCCCTTTTATTCTGCTGGGTACCTGCTGACACTTCTCTGCATTAATATTTATCATCACTTTGCTTGGTATATCTGATTCACACATTACTAATTGTTTCCTATGGGAGGACAATGAAATGTTAGCCCATTTAATGCTATGGCACTGCTGCTGGGAAGGAAATATTAATTAATGTCTTTGGCTTTTATTTTTCCTCCCAGTAATAAAAATTAACCCCTTACCGCCCGAGGACGTACATGTATGTCTCGAGCGGATGTCCCAGGTGGACAGAGGACGTTCATGTACGTCCCGAGCAGATGTCCCAGGTGGACAGAGGATGTACATGTACCTCCCGAGCGGATGTCCCAGGTGGACAGTGGACGTACATGTACGTCCCGAGCGGATGTCCCAGGTGGACAGGGGATGTACATGTATGTCCCGAGCGGATGTCCCAGGTGGACAGAGGACGTACATGTACCTCCCGAGCGGATGTCCCAGGTGGACAGAGGACGTACATGTACGTCCCAAGCGGATGTTCGAGGTGGACAGAGGACGTACAAGTACGTACCGAGCGGATGTCCCAGGTGGACAGAGGACGTACATGTACGTCCCGAGCGGATGTCCCAGGTTGACAGAGGACGTACATGTACGTCCCGAGCGGATGTCCCAGGTGGACAGAGGACGTACATGTACGTCCCAAGCGGATGTCCCAGGTGGACAGAGGATGTACATGTACGTCCCGAGCGGATGTCCCAGATGGACAGAGGACGAACATGTACGTCCCGAGCGGATGTCCCAGGTGAACAGGGGACGTACATGTATGTCCCGAGCGGATGTCCCAGGTGGACAGAGGATGTACATGTACGTCCCGAGCGGATGTCCCAGGTGGACAGAGGATGTACATGTGCGTCCCGAGCGGATGTCCCAGGTGGACAGAGGACGTACATGTACGTCCCGAGCGGATGTCCCAGGTGGACAGAGGACGTACATGTACGTCCCGAGCGGATGTCCCAGGTGGACAGAGGATGTACATGTACGTCCCGAGCGGATGTCCCAGGTGGACAGAGGACATACATGTACTTCCCGAGTGGATGTCCCAGGTGGACAGAGGATGTACATGTACAACCCGAGCGGATGTCCCAGATGGACAGAGGACGAACATGTACGTCCCAAGCGGATGTCCCAGGTGGACAGAGGACGTACATGTACGTCCCGAGCAGATGTCCCAGGTGGACAGAGGACGTACATGTACGTCCTGAGAGGATGTCCCAGGCGGACAGAGGATGTACGTGTACGTCCCGAGCGGATGTCCCAGGTGGACAGAGGACGTACATGTGCGTCCCGAGCGGATGTCCCAGGTAGACAGAGGACGTACATGTACGTCCCAAGCGGATGTCCCAGGTGGACAGAGGACGTACATGTACGTCCCGAGCGGATGTCCCAGGTGGACAGAGGACGTACATGTACGTACCGAGCGGATGTCCCAGGTGGACAGAGGACGTACATGTACGTACCGAGCGGATGTCCCAGGTGGACAGAGGACGTACATGTACGTCCCGAGCGGATGTCCCAGGTGGACAGAGGACGTACATGTACGTCTCGGAAGTCATTTTAGAAAATGAAAAAAAAAGTTTGGCGTGTGTTAAGTGCCGGCCGCGTGCGTGCGTGCGCGGCCAGTCACTAAGGGGTTAAAGATAAATGTAAATGAAAACAAGGTGGTGGGCAATTTTTTATTTTTATTAAATTAGTTGGCCTTTAAAATTGATTTTAATAGCTATCAGGGTATTATAAGATACCTGGGTGGTGTAATAATAATAATAATAATTCAGCAAAATCTTTCTCTAAATGAAATAAAAAATAATCATGATAATAAAAATAATTAGTAGCGTGGGGTGTCTCATACCCGTGCAGCGGCACAGGCCTACTTTAAAGCCAGGGGTAAGGGGTTAAATAAACCGCCCGTGCTGCAGGGGTGGGTGCAGCTGACAGTGGTAGAGTCTGTACAGGAAGAGGCAGCAGCTGATCAGGCCATCTCCTCTGTGGCGGGCTGGCGGCTGTATGTTGACGTTCTTCTTCGCGAATCGTCATGTGCTCGCTCCCTGCAGGCTGCACTGAGCGTCTGTGAGGGAGGAGACGGGTCAGTGCCGAACTTCCGGCAAGTCAGACACAAGTGGTGAGTGAGGACAAGTAATGCCATGTGTCATATTATTTACTTGCAGAATATATAAAGTGAATATAAAAGATAACTATTCCTGTAACCCCTGGAATGCTAGACTCTTTCTGCTGAATGAAACCCAGAATATGAGCTATGCCAGCTGCTGAGAGATATTTTATTCAAAAGTTACTACAGCTTAAACTTCTTTGCTTTTGTTAATCATAATTCAGTTTATGAAAGTCAACTCTAGGTGGGGCTGTTGCATTTGCTTTCAATGGAGAACTACAGTCAATGACCAGACAAAAAATACATTTTGACCCCTAAGCACTTTCAAATGGAACATTTTACAGTAGTGAGAGAAGACAGTGTTTGCTTAGCAAAAGCAGTGGCATCACTGGGGGGGGGGCAGAGGGGACTAGGGTCCCCCTACATTCTACTGTGGCCCCCCAATTTTATTCACCTTTAGTTCTCATAAGTGCTCCTGCCTCCTGCTCCCAGGGCTGGCGCTAGGGCTCCGCAGCGGAGGGGCGCCGAAACAGGGCAGATGGAGCTAAGATTTTTTTTTTGCATTATTATATTATATATATTTGCCACGAGGGAGAGCTGATTTACGGTACCAATCACTCCCTCGCTGCATCTTGTCCAGTCAGACAATGAAGTGGATGCAGCCAGTGACGTCAGATGCACCGCATCTGCTCACCGCCACCAGCATCAGAAAGATTCAGGAGGACTCAATACACCACAGGTCTTCGGGTCAGGATGGAGTACTTTCCCAGTGACCGTCTCAGCTCCCTTCCTCCTCGCATAAAGAGGTAAGAGGAGGAAAATGATGGGGGGGTGCCAAGAGGGGGTGTCACGGTTTTTGTAAGGAACACTCAGACAGTCAGGTAAGGTTAAAAAGCATTATTGAGAAATAATAAGTCAGAACTGCAAAAGCTAGGACTAGCAGGCAGGAACAAAAGCAAGCAGGAACCAGGAACTCCTCAACAGCCCCACTCTGCAATAGGTGGCATCAGCGAAGAGCAGCTGCAGGGCAAACCCCTAGTGGGCTAGGGGAGTATAGGCAACAAAGACTCTGGCAGAGAACTGACCCAGAAAGGGTTAACGGAGGCAACACGAGCAGGACTCTGCCACGAGAGGACCCTAGCATGCTAGGGTTAACGAGGAAACACTGATCAGGCTAGGCAGCGGTACAACCCTAGAACGCTAGGGTTAACGAGGCAACACCAAGATGGCTAGGCAGCGGACAACCCTAGCATGCTAGGGGATACTGAGGCAACACAGAGGCAACTCTGGCAGTGGCTTGACCCTAGAATGCTAGGGTTAACGGAGGCAGCAGAGATTGAGAGCTGGCAGCAACTAGGCCCTAGCACACTAGGGTTAACTGGGGCAACGGAAGCCAGACACTGGCTGTAACGGGCCCTAGTTCACTAGGTTAGGTATAGGCAACTCGGGCAGAAGTCTGGCTTAGACTGGACCCTATAGCATAGGGTCACCGGAGGCAACACAGACATTGGTGAGTGATTGGCCCAAGCAAGCTCCAGATGGCTAAAGGAGCTATGGGACGCCCGGCACTATGGTAAGCGCGCACGTTACGTAGGTGGACAGTAATCGGTAGCCCTAATGGACGGCCAGAACTAGCCCAGCCAGGTCAGAATACACAGAGTAGTCAGCCAGTCTCAGTCGGTAACGGAATCAGATACTCAGCCACGCCAGTTCAGTACACAAGGAGTTAGTCAGCCAATCCTAGGTCAGCAACGGAATCGGTTACTCAGTCAAGCCGGTTCGGTACACACGGGAATAGTCAGCCAGTCCTAGTCGGTAATGGAATCAGATACTCAGCCAAGCCGGTTCGGTACACAAGGAGTTAGTCAGCCAGTCCTAGGTCAGCAACGGAATCGAAATCAGTAACGTCAGGAACAAAACGTAGCAGGTGAGCTGGGTCATACATGAGAAACAGTAACAAGAGCTTCAGAACGCTAGATACAGGTACACCACAAAAGGACACCGGTATAGTGACAGGAGGGTGTATTTGAAAGCACACCCTGGGAGGAGCAACAGCCCTGAGCCAATAAGAATGCAGCCAGTGTAAACCAGGTAATAAGAATGCCGCTCAAGGATCACGGACACCATGATAGGGGGAAAGAGGCAACAGAGGGTCAATCAAACTAGAGGGGGAGAAAATCTAAAGGGAGGGGAGAGTAAAAAGGGGGATGAAGAGGAGAGAAGTTCAAAAGGAGGGTAGAAAGAGTCAAAGGGGGATCAAGAGTCAGACGGGGTCAGGAAGAGTCAAAGGGGGATCAACACTCTAGGGGGGGAGCAAGAGTCAGACAGGAGGAGAAAGAGTCAAAGGGGGATCAAGACTCTAGAAAGGGGGGATCAAGAGTCAGACAGGAGGAGCGAGTCAAAGGGGGATCAACACTCTAGAAGGGAGGATCAAGAGTCAGACAGGGGGAGAAAGAGTCAAAGGGGGATCAAGACTCTAGAAGGGGGGATCAAGAGTCAGACAGGAGGAGAGAGTCAAAGGGGGATCAAGACTCTAGAAGGGGGGATCAAGAGTCAGACAGGGGGAGAAAGAGTCAAAGGGGGATCAAGACTCTAGAAGGGGGGATCAAGAGTCAGACAGGAGGAGAGAGTCAAAAGGGGATCAACAATCAAGAGGGGGTCAAGAGTCAGACAGGGGGAGAAAGAGTCAAAGGGGATCAACACTCTAGAGGGGGGATCAAGAGTCAGAAAGGAGGAGAGAGTCAAAGGGGGATCAACACTTTAGAAGGGGGGATCAAGAGTCAGACAGGGGAGAAAGAGTCAAAGGGGGATCAAGACTCTAGAAGGGGGGATCAAGAGTCAGACAGGAGGAGAGAGTCAAAGGGGGATCAAGACTCTAGAAGGGGGGATCAAGAGTCAGACAGGGGGAGAAAGAGTCAAAGGGGGATCAAGACTCTAGAAGGGGGGATCAAGAGTCAGACAGGAGGAGAGAGTCAAAAGGGGATCAACAATCAAGAGGGGGTCAAGAGTCAGACAGGGGGAGAAAGAGTCAAAGGGGATCAACACTCTAGAGGGGGGATCAAGAGTCAGAAAGGAGGAGAGAGTCAAAGGGGGATCAACACTTTAGAAGGGGGGATCAAGAGTCAGGAGGAGAAAGAGTCAAAGGGGGATCAACAATCAAGAGGGGGTCAAGAGTCAAAAGGGGGATCAACAGTAAAGAGCAAGAAGGAGTCAAAGGGGGAGAGAAATAGTCAAACACACTGATACACATAGTGATAAGCACACACTGGCATGATACACATACAGACAAGCATACACCTTGACACACATGCACATATAATGAACACACACTCTGACACACTGATACACATAGTGATAAGCACACACACACTTACACACTGATATCCTTACAGAGACTCACACACACTGACACATTTATACACATATAGAGAAGTGCACACACACACACGTGCACACTGATATCCTTACAGAGACTCACACAAATTGACACATATAGGGGGCACACTTATATGCATATAAGGAACACATGCAATGATACACATACAGAGACACACACACACACACTGATACACATTTACAGATTACACACTTTGACACACTTATATACATATAAGTAACACACACAACACATATAGGGAACACAAACACACTGACACTTATACACGTATAGGGAACACACACACCGTGACACTTAAACACATATAGAGAACACACACACATTAACAAACATACACATATAGGGAACACAAACACATTGACACTTATACACGTATAGGGAACGCACACACGTTGACACTTATACACATATAGGGAAAACACAAACACACTGACACACACACATACAGGGGCAGGGAACAAGGGGTGGAGCCATGGGGCGGCAAAAGTAGGTTTTGCCTAGGGTGGCGAAAATCCTTGCACCAGTCCTGCCTGCTTCCTCGCGGCATTTTCCATTCGCGTTCTATTAATTTGGGCAGCCGGAATGAACAGAGCCTGAATGATAAGCGCCGAGATGCTGGAGCTCTGTAGTGCCTGATGATTTGCCTGGCGGCTTATCTGGTGATGTCAGACACAGCGTAACTCACTGCGTCTGCGCACCAGCCACCAGAGGAGCCGCAGCCGCACCCAGAGGAAGATGCTGTGGAGGGTGGAGCGCTCAGCGTAGGCCAGCAGG
This sequence comes from Rhinophrynus dorsalis, assembly GCA_037306005.1. NCBI lineage: Eukaryota > Metazoa > Chordata > Amphibia > Anura > Rhinophrynidae > Rhinophrynus > Rhinophrynus dorsalis. The sequence continues at coordinate 24,163,064 of CM074721.1, read as the reverse complement.
GGGCACTGGGGCAGCAATTTGAGCAGTGAGTCACGGGTGAGGGTGAGACCAAACTGAGCCTCTTTATTTTCCAGATGTGATCCAGTGACAGATTTAGATTACTTGCTAATATTAGTAAGTTACTCAGTATTATTTCCCAGCGTTGGGCCAACATCAACTGAAGGACTGCAGGTAAATGTACAAACGTGATAAAGTTTTGTACTGCAATCACCTGAAATGCTACTTTTGGTTCAGATGTAAATAGAAATGCAGTGAAGACCCCTACTATAATACAAGAGGTCTTCACTGCATTTCTATTTACATTTGAAGCCACAATAGCATTTCAAACAATTGTTGCACAATACAGAGAACTTTATCACGTTTGTACATTTACCTCCAGTACTTCATACAGTCGATGTTGGCCCAATGCTGGGAAATAATACTGAGTAGCATATTCTCTTCTGTATTTATTAATCTATTGTTCATCTCTGAGGCACTTCCATTTTAACCCTTTGAGTGCCAGAGTGGTACGCGCATACCACTTTGGCACTCAGAGGATTTTAACAGTAGTTGCTGGAAATAGAGAAATCTGAATTTTGTAAATTTATGTTTTCCCAATGTGTGTGTGTGTGTGTGTGTGTGTGTGTATATCTATATGTGTTTTTTAATTGCCTCTCTACTTTTGTCCCTGGCCCCCCATGTGCCCCCCCCCCACATATGAATGCTGGAGACGCCACTGAGCAAAAGCTGTGTGTGTGCATGTGTGAGTGTGTGTGTGTGAGTGTGACTGTGCATGAGTGTGCGCATGGAGAGTGTGTGTGCGTGGAGAGTGTGTGTGTTGTGAGCATACCTCCCAAGTGTCCCTCTTTTAGACCCAAATCCCTCTGTCCCTCTTTCCCACCCTGATGTCCCTCTTTTTAGGAGATCAGACTGTGTGGTGTGTATAGAAGTGTATCACCCTGGTGTCCCTGTGTTTAGGAGATCAGACTGTGTGGTGTGTATATAAGGGTATCACCCTGGTGTCCCTGTGTTTAGGAGATCAGACTGTGTGGTGTGTATATAAGCGTATCACCCTGATGTCCCTGTGTTTAGGAGATCAGACTATGTGGTGTGTATATAAGTGTATCACCCTGGTGTCCCTGTGTTTAGGAGATCAGACTGTGTGGTGTATATATAAGTGTATCACCCTGGTGTCCCTGTGTTTAGGAGATCAGACTGTGTGGTGTGTATAGAAGTGTATCACCCTGGTGTCCCTGTGTTTAGGAGATCAGACTGTGCGGTGTGTATATAAGTGTATCACCCTGACGTCCCTGTGTTTAGGAGATCAGACTGTATGGTGTGTATAGGTGTATCACCCTGGTGTCCCAGTGTTTAGGAGATCAGACTGTGTGATGTGTATAGAAGTGTATCACCCTGGTGTCCCTGTGTTTAGGAGATCAGACTGTGTGGTGTGTATAGAAGTGTATCACCCTGGTGTCCCTGTGTTTAAGAGATCAGACTGTGTGGTGTGTATAGAAGTGTATCACCCTGTGTCCCTGTGTTTAGGAGATCAGACTGTGTGGTGTGTATATAAGTGTATCACCCTGGTGTCCCTGTGTTTAGGAGATCAGACTGTGTGGTGTGTATAAATGTTTCACCCTGATGTTCCTGTGTTTAGGAGATCAGACTGTGTGGTGTGTATATAAGTGTATCACCCTGGTGTCCCTGTGTTTAGGAGATCAGACTGTGTGGTGTGTATATAAGTGTATCACTCTGGTGTCACAGTGTTTAGGAGATCAGACTGTGTGATGTGTATATAAGTGTATCACCCTGGTGTCCCTGTGTTTAGGAGATCAGACTGTGTGGTGTGTATATACGTGTATCACCCTGGTGTCACAGAGTTTAGGAGCTCAGACTGTGTGGTGTGTATATAAGTGCATCACCCTGGTGTCCCTGTGTTTAGGAGATTAGACTGTGTGGTGTGTATATAAGTGTATCACCCTGGTGTCCCTGTGTGTAGGAGATCAAACTGTGTGGTGTGTATAGAAGTGTATCACCCTGGTGTCCCTGTGTTTAGGAGATCAGACTGTGTGGTGTGTATAGAAGTGTATCACCCTGGTGTCCCTGTGTTTAGGAGATCAGACTGTGTGGTGTGTATGTAAGTGTATCACCCTGGTGTCCCTGTGTTTAGGAGATCAGACTGTGTGCTGTGTATATAAGTGTATCACTCTGGTGTCCCTGTGTTTAGATCAGACTGTGTGGGGTGTATAGAAGTGTATCACCCTGGTGTCCCTGTGTTTAGGAGATCAGGCTGTGCGGTGTGTATAGAAGTGTATCGCCCTGGTGTCCCTATGTTTAGGAGATCAGACTGTGTGGTGTGTATAGAAGTGTATCACCCTGGTGTCCCTGTGTTTAGGAGATCGGACTGTGTGGTGTGTATATAAGTGTATCACCCTGGTGTCCCTGTGTTTAGGAGATCAGACTGTGCGGTGTGTATAGAAGTGTATCACCCTGGTGTCCCTGTGTTTAGGAGATCAGACTGTGTGGGGTGTATAGAAGTGTATCACCCTGGTGTCCCTGTGTTTAGGAGATCAGGCTGTGCGGTGTGTATAGAAGTGTATCACCCTGGTGTCCCTATGTTTAGGAGATCGGACTGTGTGGTGTGTATATAAGTGTATCACCCTGGTGTCCCTGTGTTTAGGAGATCAGACTGTGCGGTGTGTATAGAAGTGTATCACCCTGGTGTGCCTGTGTTTAGGAGATCAGACTGTGTGGTGTGTATAGAAGTGTATCACCCTGGTGTCCCTGTGTTTAGGAGATCAGACTGTGTGGTGTGTAAAGAAGTGTATCACCCTAGTGTCCCAGTGTTTAGGAGATCAGACTGTGTGGTGTGTATAGTAGTGTATCACCCTGGTGTCCCTGTGTTTAGGAGATCAGACTGTGTGATGTGTATATAAGTGTATCAGCCTGGTGTCCCTGTGTTTAGGAGATCAGGCTGTGTGGTGTGTATATAAGTGTATCACCATGGTGTCCCTGTGTTTAGGAGATCAGACTGTGTGATGTGTATATAAGTGTATCACCCTGGTGTCCCTGTGTTTAGGAGTCAGATTGTGTGATGTGTATATAAGTGTATCACATTGCTCTACAGGAATAAAACTCACATTAATGTTTGTTTAAACATCAGTATATGTGTTTTATAAATTAGTCTGTGTAAATAAAATACTTTGGTCTTGTTATAAGTAATTTATTAGGTCACACAAGGAGATGTCAATAGATCATGAAATAGCCTAAAAATTCTCGGTATTGCCCCACCTACCAACCACGCCCCCAGCAACACCCCCTAAAACACATGTACCTCTTTGGCAATTTGAAATGTTGGGAGGTATAGTTGTGAGAGAGTGTGTGTGTTGTGAGAGAGTGTGCAAGTCAGAGAGTGTGTGCGGGTGAGAGAGTGTGTGTATGAGTGTTTGTGTGACTGAGTGCATGTGTGAGAGTGTGTGTGTGCTTGTGTGCGTCAGTGGGCCTGTTTCCAGTGGAATATTTCTTAAGGATTCCTTGGGAGCTATACAGGGACACGTATATACTAAGTACAAATATAAGTCAATACTGAACTGGTTCTAACAGACACATCTTCTGTTTTTCAGGTAGTATTCCTCAGAAAACCTCTACATTTCTATTCTATACCACTTTATATTCCATTGTCTATGTTATCCTTGATTATATTCCACAGAAAACTCCTGCAATTATTTTCCATGCCACTTTGACTGATCTCTGCTGTCTCTTTAGTAATAATTGTCATTAGTGTTGAGCGAGCACCCCGATGCTCGGGTGCTCGGGTGCTCTGACCGAGCACCGCCGGAGGCTCGAGTGCTCGGCCGAGCACCCGAGCCCCATTGACTTCAATGGGGCGACACGAGCATTACACCAGGCACCCCCTGCTCTGATGAGGGGAGGGTGCCTGGTCAATGCCCCCTTCATCTCCACAATGTCCCCCTTCATCTCCGCAATGTCCCCCTTCATCTCCGCTATGCCCCCTTCATCTCTGCAATGCCCCCTTCATCTCTGCAATGCCCCCCTTCATCTCCGCTATGCCCCCTTCATCTCTGCAATGCCCCCTTCATCTCTGCAATGTCCCCCTTCATCTCCGCTATGCCCCCTTCATCTCTGCAATGCCCCCTTCATCTCTGCAATGCCCCCTTCATCTCTGCAATGTCCCCCTTCATCTCCGCTATGCCCCCTTCATCTCTGCAATGCCCCCTTCATCTCTGCAATGTCCCCCTTCATCTCCGCTATGCCCCCTTCATCTCTGCAATGCCCCCTTCATCTCTGCAATGTCCCCCTTCATCTCCGCTATGCCCCCTTCATCTCTGCAATGCCCCCTTCATCTCCGCAATGCCCCCTTCATCTCTGCAATGTCCCCCTTCATCTCCGCTATGCCCCCTTCATCTCTGCAATGCCCCCTTCATCTCTGCAATGTCCCCCTTCATCTCCGCTATGCCCCCTTCATCTCTGCAATGCCCCCTTCATCTCTGCAATGTCCCCCTTCATCTCCGCTATGCCCCCTTCATCTCTGCAATGCCCCCTTCATCTCTGCAATGTCCCCCTTCATCTCCGCTATGCCCCCTTCATCTCTGCAATGCCCCCTTCATCTCTGCAATGCCCCCTTCATCTCTGCAATGTCCCCCTTCATCTCCGCTATGCCCCCTTCATCTCTGCAATGCCCCCTTCATCTCTGCAATGTCCCCCTTCATCTCCACAATGTCCCCCTTCATCTCCACACTGTCCCCCTTCATCTCCGCAATGCCCCCTTCATCTCCGCAATGCCCCCGTACCTCCAGTCCCTGGTGGTCCAGCGGAGCGTCTTCAGATCTGTGCCTCCTCCGGCACAGATCCCCGCCACCCGAACATGGCGGGCGAGCACATGGCGGTACTCGACGAGTACCGCCATGTGCCGAGCAGAGCGATGCTCGAGCCGATCCGAGCATCGGCCGAGCATGCTCGCTCAACACTAATTGTCATCTCTGTTGAACTATTTGTCTCAGTTGGGCAACAACTTATGTTCTGCTGATAGTATCTGAACTGGGTCTGTTTCATTTCTTCTACTTTAATGCACTGTGTGTGTGATGAACTTGGGCTATTTATTGTCAGTTAAGGGTTAGGCTGTGTGTCTGGGGTGGCAGTGTGTGTGTGTGTGTGTGTGTGTGTGTGTGTGTGTGTGTGTGAAAGAGAGAGAGAGAGAGACTGTGTGTGTGTGTGTGTGTGTGTGTGTGTGTCTGTGTGAGAGAGAGAGTGTTGATGTGGGTGTGAGACAGAGAGAGTGTGTGTATGTGCAAGAGTGTAAGGATGTGTGTGAGAGTATGTGTGTGTGACAGAAAGAGAGAGTGTGTGTGACTGGGTGTGTGAGAGTGTGTGACAGAGAAAGTGAGTGTGACTGGGTGTGTGTGTGTTTGTGTAAAAGAGTGTGTGAGTGTGTATGAAAGAGTGTGTGGTTGTGTGTGAAAGACTGTGTGTGTGTGTCAGTGTGTGTATGTGTGTGTGTGAGAGAGTTAAAGAGTGTGTGTGTGAGAGAGAAATAGTGAAATTTACTCACTGATATTTGTATTTCCTCTGTGTCCTTTCCATGGCAAAGAAAGAATGGGTGTGAGCTCCGTTTCCCAGCTGGTAGGACCAATTGCAAAACTTTAAAACCCAGGCTGTAACATCTGGTCGCCAGTTAACCATTGTCCAAGCTGTAAGAAAATAAGGTTAGAATTATAACATAATATGCATTCATCATCCTCCTTAAAATACTTATTATATATTAGAGGGAGGGAGTGCCGTGGAAAGGACACAGAGGAAATACAAATATCGGTGAGTAAATTTCACTATTTCCTCTGTGTCCTTATCCACGGCAAAGAATGGGACTTAGCCCAGCAGTACCATAAAGGGGAGGGAAATAAGGAAAGATCCTACCCTTAATCAGGGACAACGACCTGAAGTACTTTTCTTCCAAACTTTGCATCTGCGGCAGCTTGCACATCCAATTTGTAATGTTTTATGAATGTGGACAGAGATGACCATGTTGCTGCCTTGCATATCTCTTCTGGCGAAGCTATAGCCTTGTGAGCTCATGATGTAGCAATTGCCCTTGGGGAATGTGCCTTGATATGTAATGGAGGATCTTTTCCTGCAGACTAGTAAGCTGAATAGATACAATCCCTTATCCATCTTGCCAGAGAAGCCTTAGATGCCGCCAATCCTTTGTACTTTCCAAAGAAATGCACAAACAGGGAGTCAGTTTGTTCTGGCCAAATAAATTAACAGGCATCTACATAAATCTAAATTGTGTAGGACCTTTTCATTATCATTAGCCGGATTAGGACAAAAGGAAGGTAAAACTATTTCTTGACTGAGATGAAACTCAAATATCACCTTAGTCCTAAAGGTAGGTCTTGTCCTTAAAACTACCCTGTCTTGATGAAAGATGATGTAAGGAGAAGTGCACATGAGAGCTTGAAGTTCACCCACTCTCCTTGCTGATGTAATTGCTGTCAAGAATACAGCTTTTAGAGTGAGATTCTTGATAGGGATGGATTGTAATGGTTTGAAGTCTTTGTGGACTGAAAGCTGCTGCAAAACAAGATTTAGATCCCAAGCCAATATTATCTCCCGCACTGTAGGTTTAATTTTGGAGATAGACAAAAAATGTGAGGAGCACCCATCAATCACAAACAAGATAAAGTGTGTTGTTCTAGGCATGGTAGCCTCTCAATGGTGCTACAACTCACGTTTTTCACTCCCATGTACTATCGCAGAGAGGAAATCTCTATATCCATATCCATATCCATATCAGACTGGCCCCGCCCACAGATAGTACAGCTCCGAAATGTCAGGCAAATCCTCTCCACACGAAAGAATCAACATAACCACAGACGTACATTTTGGCCTATGTGGTCCTCGTTGGTGTGGTGCAGCTGAATCCCTCTAGGCACATGGAAGCAAGGGCCCATGCCTGGGATACCCTTATACTTAGAGAGACAAAGAAATGTGAGGAGCTCCCATCAAGCACGAACAAGATAAAGTGTCTTGTTTTAGGCATGGTAGCCCCTCAATGGTGCTACAACTCATGTTTTTCCACTCCCATGTGCTATTGCAGAGAGGAAATCTCCATATCCATATCAGACTGGTCCCGCACTCAAACAGTACAGCTCCAAAATGTCAGGCAAATCCTCTCCGCACGAGAGAAACGCCATAACCCCAGATGTACATTTCAGCCTATGTGAGCCTCGTCGGCATGGTGCAGCTGAATCCCTCTAGGCACATGGAAGCAAGGGCCCATGCCTGGGATGCCCTAATACTTAGGGAGACAAAGAAACGTGAGGAGAACCCATCAAGCACAAACAAGATAAAGTGTCTTGTTCTAGGCATGGTAGCCTCTCAATGGTGCTACAACTCACGTTTTTCACTCCCATGTGCCATTGCAGAAAGGAAATCTCCATATCCGTATCAGACTGGTCCCGCCCACAGACAGTACAGCTCCGACATGTCAGGCAAATCCTCTCCGCATGAGAGAAACAGCATAACCACAGTGGGGAGTCAGCTGCACCACACAGACGAAGCCCACATAGGCCGAAATGTACGTCTGTGGTTTTTCTGATTCTCTCGTGAGGGGAGGATTTGCCTGACATTTCAGAGCTGGACTGTCTGAGGGCGGGACCAGGCTGATGTGAATATGGAAATTTCCTCTCTGTAATGGCACATGGGAGTGAAAAACGTGAGTTGTAGCACCATTGAGGGGGTCACTATGCCAAAGAACAAGACACTTTATCTTGTTCGTTCTTGATGGGTGCTCATCATAACAATTGTTTCTTTGTCTCTCTAAGTGGAAGGGGATCCCAGGCATGGGCCCTTGCTCTCCATGTGCCTAGCGAGAGTCAGCTGCACCACACTGATGATGCCTTCATAGGCTGAAATGTACATCTGTGGTTTTGCCTGACATTTCAGAGCTGGACTGTCTGAAGGTGGGACCAGTCGGATATAAATATGGAAATTTCACTATGGCCAAGAACAAGACACTTTATCTTGTTCGTTCTCAATGGGTGCTCATCACAACATTTGTTTCTTAATTTTGGAGATAGCTTGAATGTATCTCTTGATTATGTAATGATCTGAAAAAGGATTGGCTAGAACTGCTGATAGGGCAGATAGCTGCACCTTTAAGGACACTGGTTTTAGACCTTTTTGAATCCATCCTGTAGGAAATCCAAAATAGTTCCTACTGTTATTTTTTCTCTAGAAAGATTTCATTCTCTGCATCATTTGTAGAAAATGTTCCATATAAGGTAATAAATCTTTGCAGTTACTACTTTTCTTCCTTTAATTATACTTTCCACCACTTCTCTAGAGACACCCTTAATTTCTAAAGAGCGCTGTTCAGCTTCCATGCAGTTAACTTCAAGAAGATGGGATTGGGGTGCAATATTGGACCTTGTGATAGTAGATCTGTGATGTCCGGCGGCTTCATGGGAGGTTGAACCGACATTCTCACTAGGTCTGCATACCAAGTTTTCCTCAGCCATCTTGGTGCTATCAATATCAGGGTTGCTTTGTCCAGTTTTATCTTCCGAACCACCTCCAATAGTAGAAAAAGGGTGGAAAAACATATGCCAACTGAGATAATCCACTTAAATATTTGTTATTCCTGAAATGTGTGCTGCAGATAGGTCCAGCAGATTGTTTTCAGCCCATAGAAATATCTTCTGAGTCAGACTGTTCAAGGCTGGACTCCTCATTCCTTCTTGGTTAAGAAGGTACCTTACTGTGGAGATGTTGTCTGATCTGACCAGAACTGCTTTCCCACGAAGTTCTGTTTGAAGTTGCTTTAGACTGTACCATACTGCTTTCAGTTCTAGCATGTTGATGTGTAACCTCTGTTCCTGTCTGTTTCATGTGCCTTGTATTGCTCTCTGCTGCCAAATTCCTCCCCAGCCGAGACTGCTGGCATCTGTCGTCAGTATCTCCCAACTGGGTTCTATCAGGGTTCTGCCTCTTAGGAGGCTTGATCTCTTTAGCCACCAACTGAGATCTCTTTTGGTGGCTGGCCAAACTGGAATGCGCTTGGTGAATTTCCAATGGGTTTCCCTTCCAATATGTCAGCAGATTCTCCTGTGGTGCTCGTAGATGTGATCTTGCCCAAGGAACAACTTGTACTGCCAAAGATAGATTGCCTAGGAGTTTTGAGAACTCCAGGGCAGTATGTTCTCTGTTCTTTAGGAATCCTGATATCCTGCTTGTGAGTCTGTTTCTTCTATCTTTTGATAGAAACGCTGTGTCTTTCATTGTGTCTAATTGTATCCCCAGAAATATCAGACTCTGTGTTGGCACTAGAAGAAGTTTTTTCTTTGTTGATCTTCCAACCCAGATCCAATAACATCTGTATGCAGAAATTTGTGGATACCAGAGATTGGTGGAGCGATTCTTCCACTATTAAGATGTCGTCGAAGTAAGGAATTACTTTTATGCCCTTTTGCCTTAGGAAGGCTAGGGCCACTGCTAGAACCTTTGTGAACACTCTCAGCGCTGAGGCCAAGCCAAATGGAAGAGCCCTGAACTGATAATGGTGGCCGCAAATGCAGAACCTCAGATAATTTCTGTGGGAAGGTCTGATGAGAATGTGGTGCTATGCATCCTGCAGATCTATCTTCGTTAAGAATTACCCTGGATGTACTGACTTGATTTTTGAGGAAACCGTCTGCATCCTGAACTTTCTGATCCTGACAAATGAATTGAGCCATTTCAAGTCCAGTATCAGTCTCAAATTCCCTGAGGATTTCTTTACTGGAAAAATGACTGAGTAGGTTCCATAGCTCCTTTGCTCTCTGGGAACCTTCTCTATCACTCTGTTGATCTGTAGATCTTGAATAGCCGCCAATACTGTTTCTCGTCATTCTGTTGGAAATTTTGGAGGTCTTGAATCGTGTGTTCTGTGGGACAGACTCAAATTCTATGCACTGCCCCATCTCCAGAATTTATTGAACCCATTTGTCTGGGACGACTTGTTTCTAGACCTCCAGATATGACTCCAGTCTGCCCCCTACTGGAGTTGGAGATGACGGCGGCCTGATCTCATTAGTTATTCTTAGAGAAGGGCTTCCTCTGGAAATCCCTCCTGTTTCCTGATATGTATTGGGGGACAGATTTTTTTCTGCCTTGCTCGTAGTTTCTCCCTGGCCCGTACCTTCTTGCCTCCCGAAAGGACTGCCTTCTGAAATTAGAAGATCTTGGTGGAGAAATCCTGTTTCTATGTTCTTGAGGAAAAGAGACACTTTTGCCTGCTGACGACTTTTTAATAATTTCTTCTAATTGATTACCAAAAAGAAAAGAACCAAGGAAAGGTAAGGAGACTAGTTTATTTTTTCATGATGCATCAGCATCCCAGGCCTTGATCCAGAAGGCCCATCTTGCTGTAACTGATAGGGTAGAGGCCCTGGCTGATAACTTAATAGCGTCCAGGGACGTATGGCAGGAAAAATTAACTGCTTCTTCTTTGATGGATGCCACCTCTCTTAGTAATCTGGATCTAGACACAGAGGACTCAATCTTTTCTTCTAATTCTCCTAACCATATCCTTAATACTCTGAATATACAGGCCACAGCTGTATTGGCTCTTAAATTATGACCAATGGTGGTAGACTGCTTGCGCAAGGCACTATTAGCTCTTTTATCCATAGGATCCTTCAAAGAGGTTCCGTCTTCCAATAATATAGTAGTTCTACGCAACACATATGCCACAGCAGCATCCACCTTAGGAGGCATCACCCAGTATGCTGTCTCTTCCTCGGAGAAGGGATACATTTTAATAATTCTCCTGAATATTGCCAATTTCCTATCAGTATGGCTCCATTCAGTTCTTACTAAATCTTGAACAGAAGAATGAATAGGAAAAACTAATGCTGCTTTCTTATGACCTTAGAAGGCTGTATGCATGACTCCTAATTCTTTCTGAGTCTCAGTTAAACCTAACGTCTTCCTCAAAGATTTTAAAAGACCATCTAGTTTGTCTGAACTGAAGCTCCCTGAGTCATCAGTTAGCTCCCCTTCCTCAGCCAAAGAAGGGCCAGATTCAAATTCCATAAGACTGCTCTCATCTTCTTCCATAGGGTTAGAGGGACCCTCTTCAGGGTCAGACATTCTTTGTCTCTTTCTAGCAGACTCCTGCATTTGTGAAAAGGTTTCCTGCATGGATGATCTAATCCATGTCAGGAAATCCTTAAATTGGGAAGGAATCTCATCTCCAGCAACTTTCTTAAAACAGTCACCACAGAGTTTGGTAGTGTCTGATGGTGAGAGATTAGTATCACAAGCTGCACAAACTCTAGGCTTCTGGGATGACTTTGCTTCCTTGGATGTTGAAGGATCTATAGCAGAGGTTCTCAACCCATGCCCTCAGTGGCCACTAACAGGCCAGGACTTAGGAATTTCCCTGCTAGAACACAAATGTGTTGACCAGAGGCTCAGTCATATTGATTAACTCACCTGTGCTCTTAAAAGAAAATTCTCAAATCCTGGCCTGTTAGTAGCCACTGAGGGCACGAGTTGAGAACCACTGCTCTATACTACTTTTGAGGTTCTCAGTCTGGCCAGACTGCCCATGCCATTAGATGACATTTTGTGCTAAAGCAGCTTCTCTGATTCTCCTCAACAATATTATTAGCAAATAATATAATGATAATAACATGTACTCACATACCTTGCACAGGCCATCTGCCTTTTATGTCCAGTAGCGTCCGGAGGTCTGAAAAGCCTATGCATTCCACTCGTGGAATGCATGCTGCCTCACTTCCGGTGGAGACCTCTGAAAAATGATGCACTTCCGCTGCTCCACTTCTCTAGCAGTTAGTGTGCCCACACCCCAGATCTGAGGACAAAAAAGCACATGTGGCCAGACTAGCGCTTCATGAGACCCCACCTTTGGAGGAGTAGAGCGGCCCAAACATGTACACTGTATCTGTTGACAGTGTACATTGGGGAAAAAAAATAACAAGACTCAGGTAAATCTTCTGCTGAGGAGGACAGAGCTTCCGTCCTTCCGCTAGGTAGGACCAGTTGAGGAAAGACCAAGGACCCTGGGCATCCACTATCCATCTAAAATCAAAACAAAAAATTTAATTTGTCAAGTAAGATGAAATTGGTTTGCGCCAGAACTGCTCCACAGATAACTCTCTTCGACGTGTAATGATGCTATCCGGGCCTGCTCTGCTGTGACATCTAAATATAAACTTCCTCCAGTGAATACCCTTCACTTTCTTTCTTATTCTAACAAAAGTTTTATTCCTCCCATACCTGGGAGCTTTTTCTTCTAGAGTACCCAGAGGGGACTTGTGGTGACGGTGGGAGGATGTAAATGTAGCAAACATCTTCACAAAGAGGTGGGGCTTAATTACAGATGGCATGGCTTAACAGGTTGTGAATAGTGATGATCGAGCACCCCAATGCTCGGGTGTTCGGGTGCTCTGGCCGAGCACCCCCGGAGGCTCGAGTGCTCGGCCGAGCACCCGAGCCCCATTGAAGTCAATGGGAGAACTCGAGCATTACACCAGGCACCCCCTGCTCTGATGAGGGGAGGGTGCCTGGTCCATAGGAAAAGGGCAGAAAATGATGGAAACACCACAGAAATGGTTCAGGGACAGCATAGGGAGGATGTCTGGATGCATCTTGGACTCCAACGTCGCTGCTGGGAACGATGTTTCGCCCGTAGTACGCCATTTTTACAGACTGACCGTAAAACACACAAAAAGGAAGATAAAAACGACTTTAGGCGAAAAATTGTTACCAAACAGTATTTGCTGTATATTTACTTGTATATCATCTGCAAATTCTGCAAAAAATTTCATCGATTTTTCGGAACTGGGGCCATGATTAAGAGGGAAACGTGCGCAGAGGCAAATTCTGCAAAAAATTTCATTGATTTTTCGGAACTGGGGCCGTGATTAAGAGGGAAACGTGCGCAGAGGCAAATTCTGCAAAAAATTTCATTGATTTTTCGGAACTGGGGCCATGATTAAGAGGGAAACGTGCGCAGAGGCAAATTCTGCAAAAAATGTCATCGATTTTTCGGAACTGGGGCCATGATTAAGAGGGAAACGTGCGCAGAGGCAAATTCTGCAAAAAATTTCATCGATTTTTCGGAACTGGGGCCATGATTAAGAGGGAAACATGCGCACAGTAAAGCAGGTGTTCAACGTGGTTATGGCCCGGGTAAGGTACAGCATTCAGGAACAGAGGCCGCAGCTACCACAGGTTTTACAACATGTCCGTTTGCCCTTGTTAAGTCCAAAATTTATAGTCGGAACAGTGGGGTCTGATCCATTCAGTAAAAGTGACGAAGTGACTTAGTGGATGAAGCCAAGAACTACCTTCTGCTCTGTCGAACACCCCAGCCCTATTTAATTCAATGGGAGGACCTGAGGCACTCCGATACAACCTGTATATCACAAAATGGAGGGCCTCATTCACATTGTGGTACAATAGTTCAGGTAGTGGTCCAACACTCATAAAGCCGATGCACTAAGTGAAAGGGCTGCCAAAAATTAGACTGAAATGTCACTCCAATACACCCTTTATTACACATAAAGGAGGGCATCATACACACCCTTGAAAAATTAGGATTAATAGCCTGCTGGTGACCCTCTAAAACATTAGGGGCGAGAGCATGCCGCTAAGCTGACCATCTAAAACATTAGGAATGAGGGTCTGCAGCTGAGCCGACCATCTAAAACATTATGGGTGAGGGTCTGCTGCGGAGCTGACCATCCTAAACATTATATGCGAAGGCCCGCTAGTGAGCTGACGCTATAAAACATTATATGAGAGGGCCCGCTAGAGAGCTGACCCAATAAAACATTATATAAGAAGGCCCGCTGGTGAGCTGACCTATACAAAAAGTTGTCAAACAGGGCCCGCTGGTGAGCTGGCCCTATATAAAAATTATATCACAGGGCCCGCTGGTGAGCTGGCCCTATATAAAAATTATATCACAGGGCCCGCTGGTGAGCTGGCCCTATATAAAAATTATATCACAGGGTATATGGAAGAGAGTCAACCATATACCCGTTTTTTTGGTGGAAGGGGTGATCATCATTGTAAATAACATATCTAAAGTGACTTTATGTTCACCCAGGGCTTTCCTCCAGTGGAGTGGAGAAGTCAGGGGAAATCCAGGCCTTGTTAATTTTTATAAGTGTCAACCTATCAGCATTTTCGGTGGAAAGGCGGATACGCTTATCTGTTATGATGCCACCAGCAGCACTAAATACCCGCTCAGACAGAACGCTGGCGGCAGGGCAGGCCAGCACCTCCAAGGCGTAGAGTGCCAGTTCATACCACGTGTCCAGCTTGGACACCCAGTAGTTGTAAGGCACAGAGGGATCATTGAGGACGCTGACACGGTCTGCTACGTACTCCTTCACCATCTTCCAAAACTTTTCCCTCCTTGTGACACTAGACTGCGCATCAGGGTGAGGGTGCTGGCGGGGTGTCATGAAGGTGTCCCACGCCTTGGAGAGTGTTGCCCTGCCTTTGTCGGAACTGCTGTGTGCTCCCCTTTTCTCCCCTTCTCGGTTGGCCAAGGTAGCACGTACTCTGCCGCCAGCGTTGTCAGATGGAAAATTTTGGAGCAATTTTTCAACAAGAACCTTCTGGTATTGCACCATTTTGCTTGTCCTCTCCACCGGAGGAATGAGAGATGAGAAATTCTCTTTGTAGCGGGGGTCCAGAAGGGTGAACACCCAGTAATCCGTGTTGTCTAAAATGCGTATAACGCGTGGGTCACGGGAAAGGCAGCCTAACATAAAGTCAGCCATGTGTGCCAGAGTACCAACAGGCAAGATTTCGCTGTCCTCACCAGGAGGATGACTCTCAATCTCCTCATCCTCTTCCTCCTCTTCTGCCCACCCACGCTGAAGAGATGGAACTAAAGTTCCATGGCTACCCTCTGTAGCGGAGGCAACCGTGTCTTCCTCCTCCTCCTCCTCCGCCTCCTCCAATTGTCGCTGAGAAGACGAAGTGAGGGCGCTCTGGCTATCACCTTGTGTAAGCTCTTCCTCCCCCATTTCCACCTCTTCCACATGCAAAGCGTCGGTTTTAATTGTGAGCAGCGAGCGTTTCAGTAGACACAGAAGTGGGATGGTTACACTGATAATAGCGTTATCGCCGCTCACCATCTGTGTCGATTCCTCAAAATTGCGTAAAACCTCACAGAGGTCTGACATCCATTCCCACTCCTCACTTCTGATTAGAGGAAGTTGAACGGAGAGGCGACGACCGTGTAACAGCTGGTACTCCACTACTGCCCTCTGCTGCTCACAAAGCCGGGCCAACATGTGGAAGGTGGAGTTCCAGCGCGTGCTCACGTCACACAGCAGCCGGTGAGCTGGCAATTGTAAGCGCTGCTGCAGCTTCAACAGGCCGGCTGAAGCTGTTGATGACTTACGGAAATGTGCACACACGCGGCGCACCTTGGTCAAGAGATCATGCAAATTGGGGTAGGTTTTTAGAAATCGCTGAACCACTAAATTAAATACATGCGCTAGGCATGGTACGTGTGTGAGCTTGCCGAGCTCCAAAGCCGCCACCAAGTTACGCCCATTATCACACACAACCATGCCTGGATGCAGGTTGAGTGGCGAGAGCCACTGCTCGGTCTGGTGACTAATCCCCTGCAACAGCTCTGAGGCCGTGTGCTGTTTGTCCCCAAGGCAGATCAGCTTCAGCACGGCCTGTTGACGCTTCCCCACTGCAGTGCTAAACTGCTTCCAGCTACCGGCTGATGGGTGAGTGGCGCTGCGCGCAGAGAATTCGGAGGTGGAAACGGAGGAGGAGGAGCCAATAACGTAGGTGCTGGCGGAAACCCTGATGGAGGTAGGGCCCGCAATCCTCGGCGTGGGTAGCACCTATGCCATCCCAGGGTCCGAGTCGCTCCCAGCCTCCACGACATTCACCCAGTGTGCTGTCAGGGAAATGTAGCGTCCCTGGCCACAAGCACTTGTCCATGTGTCAGTCGTTAAGTGGACCTTCCCAGTAACTGCATTGGTCAGGGCACGGGTGATGTTACGGGACACATGGTGGTGTAATGCTGGGACAGCACACCGGGAAAAGTAGTGGCGGCTGGGGACTGCGTACCGAGGGACAGCTGCTGCCATCAGGCTGCGGAGGGACTCAGTCTCCACAAGCCTAAATGGCAGCATTTCGATGGCCAGTAATTTGGAAAGGTGTGAGGTTAGTGCTATGGCCTGTGGGTGGGTGGCTGGGTATTTTCGCTTGCGCTCAAATGCCTGGGGTAACGACATTTGGACGCTGCGCTGGGACAGGGAAGTGGATGTGGTCGCTGATGGTGCTTCAGATGGTACAGGTGCAGGGCGGGAGGTATGCGGGCCTGTGCCTTCGACAGGCGATTGGCCGGCACCGAAAACAGGGGAAGAGGAGGCAGTGGTGTGGCCTGCAGACACAGATTGGCGATCCGGGCGTTCCTCCCACTTATTACGGTGCTTGGATGCCATGTGTCGGATCATGCTGGTGGTGGTGAGGTTGCTAGTGTTCATGCCTCGGCTCATTCTGGTGTGGCACAGGTTGCAAACTACAATTCTTTTGTCGTCCGCACTTTCCTTAAAAAAACGCCATACCGCGGAACACCTAGCCCTTGGCAAGGGAGATTTACGCAAGGGGGTGCTCCGTGGAACATTTGCGGGCCGGTTTGGTGCGGTCCGCCTTCTTTCTTTAGCCACACCACTGCCTCTTCCAGCCTGTTGCGGTGCTGCAGATGGCTCACCCTCAGGACTGCTGTCATCGCTCGGCTCTCCACCTTCCCAGGTGGGGTCAGTGACCTCATCGTCCACCAAGTCCTCCTCCACTTCCTCACTCTGATCATCCTCCTCATTTCTTGATCCCACCACATACTCAGTCATTGACAACTGTGTATCATCCTCCTCATCAAGGTCTTGAGACAGTAATAGTGGTTGATTTAATGGCAACTGTGTCTCATCATCATCATCATCCACTTCCTTTGACCTTAAATGCCGTTCCCCTCTGTCATCTTCTTGTGATTGGGTACCCTCTAGAGGTTGTGAATCAGGGCACAAGATCTCATGTTCCTCTGCAAGCGTGCTTGGAGAGAGGTTCAAATGAAGGATTGGTGATGAGACAAGCTCCTCACTATATCCCAGTGTGGGATCACTTCTTTGGCCAGACCCTCTATGGTGGGAGGAAGAATGATCAGGGTGAGGATTATGTTGACCAGACTCTTGGCTACTGAGAGTGGACTTGGTGGAAGACAGGGTGGTGCTTAACCGACTGGAAGCAGTATCAGCTGAAATCCAACCGACCACCTGTTCGCAGTGGTCTGACCTCGAGAGTGATGTCCTGCGACGCCCTGTAAACTGAGACATGAAGCTAGGTATGGTGGATGTCTTTCTTTCTTGTGCTCTGGCACCAGGCACAGTTTCTACGCGTCCTGACCCGCGCCCTGAACTATCAGGATCACGTCCACTTCCCCATCCCTTTTTACCCGCCTTCTTCATATTACACGGAATATGTGCTGCTAATCTGCAACTTTGCACACTAAACAGAATGTGCTGCTAATCTGCGGCTAGGCACAGTGAACGGAATATGTGACGTTTATTTTTTACACTTTGCACACTAAACAGAATGTGCTGCTAATCTGCGGCTAGGCACAGTGAACTGAATATGTGACGTTTATTTTTTACACTTTCCACACTAAACAGAATGTGCTGCTAATCTGCAACTTTGCACACTAAACAGAATGTGCTGCTAATCTGCGGCTAGGCACAGTGAACGGAATATGTGACGTTTATTTTTTACACTTTGCACACTAAACAGAATGTGCTGCTAATCTGCGGCTAGGCACAGTGAACGGAATATGTGACGTTTATTTTTTACACTTTGCACACTAAACAGAATGTGCTGTTAATCTGCGGCTAGGCACAGTGAACGGAATATGTGACGTTTATTTTTTACACTTTGCACACTAAACAGAATGTGCTGCTAATCTGCAACTTTGCACACTAAACAGAATGTGCTGCTAATCTGAGGCTAGGCACAGTGAACGGAATATGTGACGTTTATTTTTTACACTTTCCACACTAAACAGAATGTGCTGCTAATCTGCAACTTTGCACACTAAACAGAATGTGCTGCTAATCTGCGGCTAGGCACAGTGAACGGAATATGTGACGTTTATTTTTTACACTTTGCACACTAAACAGAATGTGCTGCTAATCTGCGGCTAGGCACAGTGAACGGAATATGTGACGTTTATTTTATACACTTTGCACACTAAACAGAATGTGCTGCTAATCTGCAACTTTGCACACTAAACAGAATGTGCTGCTAATCTGAGGCTAGGCACAGTGAACGGAATATGTGACGTTTATTTTTTACACTTTCCACACTAAACAGAATGTGCTGCTAATCTGCAACTTTGCACACTAAACAGAATGTGCTGCTAATCTGCGGCTAGGCACAGTGAACGGAATATGTGACGTTTATTTTTTACACTTTGCACACTAAACAGAATGTGCTGCTAATCTGCGGCTAGGCACAGTGAACGGAATATGTGACGTTTATTTTTTACACTTTCCACACTAAACAGAATGTGCTGCTAATCTGCAACTTTGCACACTAAACAGAATGTGCTGCTAATCTGCGGCTAGGCACAGTGAACGGAATATGTGACTTTTTTTTTAAAATTTGTGCCCCCCCAAACAAAATATAACTGCTGCCCCCACACACAACAGTCCTAAAAAGGACTTTTGGGTCTTTATATGGTGTTCCAACACTTTTCTTCTCCCTACACTGACTTTCCCTTCCTATCCTCATCTCTCCCTGGCTAAGACTGAGCCGAACTCGCTGGTCAGGTGCTATACAGCACCCGATCACGGGTTCTGGCCAGCCAATCAGTGTAATGCCAGCAGCCAACATGGCTGCTGGCATTACACTGATGTCAGAGCCTCCCCGCACGTTTATTGGCTGCGCAGCAGCCGCGAAACGTGCGGGGAGGAGACCCGAACATGGCAGGCGAGCACATGCGGTACTCGTACGAGTACCGCCATGTGCCGAGCAGAGCGATGCTCGAGCCGAACCGAGCTTCGGCCGAGCATGCTCGCTCATCACTAGTTGTGAAATAAAGTGGATGGAAAATGGGCAGAACAGGGAGGGAAGGAAGAGAAGTGGGAGGAACAGGGAGGGAAGGAGGAGAAGTGGGAGTAAAGTGTGAGGAACAGGGTGGGAAGGAGGGGGAAGTGGGAGCTACAGGGTGGGAAAGAAGAAAAGTGGGCAGGAAGTGGGAGGAACAGGGTGAAAAGGAGAATTGGGTGTGAAGTGGGAGGAACAGGATAGAAAGGAGGAGAACTGGGAAGGAAGTGGAGGAACAGGGTGGGAAGGAGGAGAAGTGGGAGGAACAGGGTGAGAAGGAGTAGAAATGGACAGGAAAGTAGGAGGAACAGGGTGGGAAGAGGAGAAGTGGGAGGGAAGTGGAAGGATATTCCCGTGATCTCGCTGTCACTCTCTGCTGTGGGGCGCTCCCATTGGCGGAGCTGGTTAGCCCGCCCAGTGTGGCCTTCATGTACCGGGTCTCTGGCACCTGTCAGACTTTGTGCACCCAAGGCTCTTACAATTTACTTACTTAATTTATCTGCCCCTATCAAGACCAGAACTCTAGCACTGTATTCCACACTTGACCCTTATGTACTCTGTATGTCTCCCTTCATCATGTTAGATTGTAAGCACAAAAGAAGACAGGCGGGAGGCGCTACTAGTGTACAAAATCAAATAACCTCGCTACCACCGATGTATATAACTCATATAATTTAGTGGCTGGAATCACACTTATGTGTAGACCAGCTTGAAAGCTTGTGGGGAAGCTTGTGGGGAAAACTCCACTGCAGTATCTTGGACATGTAGATAGACCCTTCCCCAAGGGAATATCAGACATGTAGAACCAAAAGAAAAAACAAGAAGGTGCCTATAGTGCCTGTTTGTCACAGTACCTTGTTTCCAGCTCTGCCGCTTCAGAGACACTTGGCGTCTTTCATGCTCAATATGCAGGCAAGCATGCTGCAGGCCTCTGTTTTATGTGTGTTTGTTTCCTGTAGTCTCTTCCTACCTACTTCCTCCCTCTAGCTGCTCCTCCTACCTACTTCCTGTGCGAGGGGTTTAAAGGGCAGACTGAGTCCTGACTCAGTCACCCTTACGTTGTTGTTCTGAGCAGTTCATTTTCTAGCATTCCTGATTCCTGTGTATGAGCCGGCATCCAGCATTCCATCGCTTCAGTGGATATCCTTTCTGGTGCAAACCTGTGGCTCTGCTGACTACCAGCTCCGTGTATGACTTTGGCTCGTCTGACTATCCTATCTGGTGCTTACTAGACTGCTCTGTCTGTTCGCTCAGTTTGTTGGTTCCGTTATTCAGACATCCTTCTAGTACTGATCTGGGGCTCTATCAGACTCCTAGCTACTGACTGCAGGCTGAGTCAGTATCTCTTGGGTGTTACCTTACCACGAGACTCCAGTGGGCTGAGGCCTAGTCTCGGACAGTGTGGTGTAGAGATTGGGAGACTGCTATTCCTGATACAGTGCTCACCGTTTCAATCACCCACTGTGTGTTTATTCATATATTACATTACTGTCATTATTCTCATAATAAAAGTTCTATTAACTATACTGTATGAGTCCTGGTTTTGCTTGCCAACCATAACACTGTTATCCCAATATAAATAATAAGAGACAATAATCAAATTTACTCACATGTAAACCAGCAGACTATTTAAATTATATCTTGTATGCTGTTTCCTCCTTTTGTTTAGATTTTCAAACACTTGATAAAGCAACATAGGTTCTGCGAAACGCGTAGTGTGCTTTTTATTGTTCTTTTAATGTTTTTAGTAGACTAAATAAATATATTTTTTGATCAATTGGAGAAAAAAGCTTTTTTCCATAAAGGATCTACAGACCGGCCTGCACCGAAGCAGAGACGGGTCAATTATCCTTTATATCTATCTGTCGTGAGGTAATGTATGTGACGTCCAACCACATTTACATGTGAGTGAATTTGATTATTGTCTCTTATCCTATTGGGATAATATGCACTATACTCTTTTGGTTCTATACTCTTGATTGTAAGCTTCAAGCAGGGACCTCACTTCCAGTGTTTCACTTTGCAAAGCACCTGCCAGTGGTGTAACAATAAGGGTCACATCTGCGACCAGGCCCGCCCACCCCCTGCGACCCCCATCACCACGTGCCCGCAGCAACTCAGCTGATCTCCCGGTGCTCTAGTAATGCAGAGCGCTGGGAGATGACATCATCTCCCAGTGCTCTGCATTATTCAGAACTGCGCGGGAGCAGGTAGGAGATGGGACATGGGGTAATGCGAAGAATGTGGTCGGGGGGCGGGCCCATGGCAATTTTTCCACCAGGGCCCGGTGGCTTCTAGTTACGCCACTGGCACCTGCAACCCTGCATTGTGTAAACCCTTAGGTTGTAAAGTGCTGCGTACGCTTCTGGTGCTATATAAATTAACATGTTCATGCATTCATTCAACATTTACAGGAGTTACCCAAATTGTTTTAACCCTTTGAGTGTCAGTGAGGTATCCAACGCAGTGCAACGCAATGCATTGGATACTTCTCTGGCACTTCAAAGGGGTGAAAATCAGTGAGCAGATATAGAGCAATTCTGGGACAATCCATCTGCATGATAGGGGACAAAAAAATTGGGAAGAATTCCAATAGAAACAGTAAATAAAAATATATTGGCTTGAAGTCACATCAGTCCAGGAGGGGAGAGGGAGAAGGTGGACTGCACATAGGAGGAAGGGGGTGGGGTTTAAACAGCTGACGCGTTTCATGCTGAGAACCTGTACTTCATCCCGACATGTATTGATGTGACCTCGAGCCAGTAAACCTATTGACTGTTTCCTTAGCAGCGCTGCTTCACTTATTGAATTAAGGGACGTGGATCCCTTGTAGTAAATGCTACCTTTTCCTCTGCTGTTGATTTAACCCTTTGGGTGCCAAAAGGGTTTGCAACGCTTGCTTAGCAATACCTTGTGTACCCCTCTGACACTCAGAGGACTAATCTAAGCCCACAAGACCAGGGGTAACTTGTGAATATTATGGGTGAGATGTTCAAAAAGTCATCATCATGAAACAAATGTCAGATCATTAGTTGATGGTAAAAGAAGGACAGTATTTTTAGTATTTAGTAAATCAGTCACGTTTAAAGGGGATCTATCACCCCAATACAATTTTTTATACTAATATAAATAATTTTTTATTCTGTTTTTGGCTGAAATTAAAGGGACAGTAATACTTGTAATTAATTTTATTTTATATTTTAGCCCTTAAAAAAAACATTAAAAAATGATGTAAGTCTTATCTCTCAAACCTTTATGGTTTGGGAGATATACAGAAGTAAAATAAAGTAAAGTTCCCTTTTCCTGGCTGTTTCAGCCAAGTCTGCCATCTAGTGGACTTTGGAATCCGGTCTACAGATCAACCGGCAGCTCTTTAGCAGTGCCGAGATCACGATCTTTAAAAATAACTACTTAATTGGAACTGTGTACAAAGTGTGCCTGGCTTGCAAGCACACTATGTAGACCATTCCAATGAAGAAATTATTTTTAAAGATGGTGATCTTGGCACTGCTAAACAGCCGCGGCCGGTCCTCGGACCGGATTCCAAATCTGAAATCTTGAGCAGTGACGTCACTCCAGGGGAAACTTTACTTGCTAATATCTCCCAAATCATAAAGGTTTGGGAGATAAGACTTATATTATTTTTCATGTTTTTTTAAGGGCTACAATATAAAATACAATTATTTTCAAGTATTACTATCCCTTTAAGCATGCTAGATGATCCCGTGTCCTCCTTCCAGAGAGACTGCGAGTACAGCTCTGTACCGCAGTCTATCACTCTGCCTCTGTTCCCTTCCCTCTATCCAGCCTCCTCAGATGATGGAGGCTATCTGCACGTAAGCTGGAGTTCTCTCATTGGCCACAGATTGCTCCATCTTACATGCAGAAAGCCTCTGTCATTGGAGGAGGCTGGACAGAGGAGGGGAGCAGAGGAAGAGTGACAGACTGCGGGTACAGCTCCATAAGGGAGACACAGGATCATCTTAACATGCTTAATTTGGGCCACAAACAGAATAAAAAAAATTATATTTGTTTACCACCTAGTCGCTATATACACTTCCATTTAAGACAAACTTGTATAGGGGCGATAGATCCCCTTTAAAAATGTCATAAAGAATTTAAAATGAGGGTAAGAAGATCTTCATGAATATTCCTCTTAAAAACTCTGATTTTAGAAATGTCTTTGATTTGGTCTTTGAACGAAAATTTTCAAAGAAACAAATACATTTTTTGTCTTTGCAACAACAAATTTTCACAGACTTTTTTAAACAATTTACTATGTCGTACAGCTTCTCACTCCTGCTAACAGTACTTTACCTCATCTTTTCCTAGATTAGACCATTTTTATTTTTATGTTAATCAAACAAAATAGTGATGGTTAATAAATATAAATATTTTATTCTGAAAATACCATACAATATGATGGTAGAGTAAACCACACTCACTGTTAAGGATGGTTTTACCCTTTGTCAAATATGGCTGAATTGAATGCAAAAAATGACAGTAACACGTCTGGGAACTGACAGACCGTGGCAAAGAACTTTTTTTATTATGATAAAAGACAATTTCAGTTACCACCATTCACTTAGACTACTTTTTTATCTTTAAAATGACAAATTTTCAAATACTTTTTTTTACCAGTCAAATTCATACTACTGCTTCTCATTTCTGTTAATAGTACTTTAATTTATTTTCCCCTAGTTTAGACAATTTTTATTTTGTCAGGAAAAATTACTTTAATCAGACAAAACAGTGACAGCTAAAAGAATATTTTTTTTGAGAAAATACCTTACAATATAAACAGAGGCGTAACTAGAAGCCTCGGAGCCCTGGTGCAAGAAGTGCCACAGGCCCCCCACCACCACATTGGCCCCCCTCGACCACACTGACCCCCTCTACAATGCCCCTCATTCTTCTCAATGCCCCCATCTCCTACCTCCTAGCGCTCTACATTACTAGAGTGCCGGAGGGAGATTGCGGTGCCAGGCGGAGTAGCCTTCTGTATCTGACTGTCAATAATCCTTTCACTGTAACCCTGTTTTATAAAGTCTTCTCTCATTTTCTGGAGGTGCTTGTCACGGTCCGCCATGTCAGAACAGATGCTGTGGTATCTGATGGCCTGGCTGTATATGATGGAGTTCTTTGTGTGTTTTGGGTGAAAGCTGTCATTTTTCAGGTAGGTTGGTCTGTCCATTTGTTTACAGTACAGGGATGTGTGGATGGAGTTGTTCTGAATACTGATAGTCATGTCTAGGAAGTTAATGTTTGTGCGTGAGTGACTGAGTGTTCGACTGACACTGGAGTGGAATGCATTGTAATTTTTGTGGAATTTGAGAAATTCCTCTTCATTGGCGGTCCAGATAATAAGAACATCATCTATGTAGCGGAGATAGACCAGGGGTTTTTGAAAAGATCTGTTGAGCTGCAAAGAACAGCATAAGGGAAACCGTGTGCCACTTGTTGTCACTTACCACCCCCAAGTTGAAGCTCTGTGCAAAATAACATGAGAACTTCAAGCAACCTTACATACAAATGAAATACTTAAGAACATATTTCCACAGCCTCCCTTACTCTCCTTCAGACATCCTCCCAATTTAAAACAACTGATGATAAGGAGTGCCCTGAACAAAAATACAAAAATGGCACATTACCCTGCTTACAAAGTAGGTGTAAAACCTGTGCACACATTTACACCACAGACAAGATACCCCTACAGAGCACCCAGTTACACCATAAGATCAATGATAATTTCACCTGCAAATTATCCAATGTAATATACCTTATCATGTGTATAAAATGCCCAACAGCTCTGTATGTGGGGGAAACAAGACAGCCATTACATAAGAGGTTTAATTCCCACAGATCCAGCATTAACAACAAAAAGACAGAGAAACCAGTGGGAGTATATTTTTGCCAAAGTGGGCACAGTGTCAGGGACATTAAATTGACTGTACTAATGGGACAATTTCACACTTAGAGGGACAGAAAATTATGGGAGGTAAAATTAATGCTACAATAGAGACAGTTTCTGTCACATTATCACATTGTGAATTAACTTTTACGACAGTCCCTCTGGGATCATAAATATCTGGACTCAGAGGAAGAATGCAATTTAAATCACATCCTCTACCATTGACTGATCAAGGAATCTGTATCTGGACTAATGTTCTTATCTGATTTCCATTATAAACAAGATAATGTGTACTTGTATTTAAGAGAGAAGTTTTCATATTTATCTGTATAACATGCCTGAGGAAGAGACCTAATAAGTCTTGAAAGCTTGCATCCTAAATCTTTTTAGTTAGCCAATAAAGGTATCAACTTGACAAAAAATTTTGCATCCTGTATTTCTACGGCTAACACAGTACCAACTCTCATCTATTACAGAATAGCATAGGAACTGGAGAGTTTATCACACTGGAGAAGTTATTTCCTCTTTCCAATACCTTTTTATTTTGTAGGATTCCAAAGCGTACAGTAGATGGCACTGCAGTCAAGCACAAATAATAATGCACCCTACATTATAAATACTGTAGTATGCTTGATTTGTATTTGTGGGTTTGACATGCAGCCCATTAATAAGAATCCTGTGTTTATTGGGGAAATTTAATCTAGGAATAAGTGGCTCTTAATTTGTTTAACAAATAAGTTTTACCTATGTGCGTGCCTTTTTATACAGCTGTCAGGTATATCTACTGTTTAAATAATACCTGCAGATTCCTATACATAGTGAAACTTGCTCTACGTCACACCTCCATACAGCAAACAGTGTGCTTCAATATACCTGACAGCTGTAAACTGAAATTTGAGGCGGACTACACGAGAATTCAAAAGCAGCTAAAACCATTAAATAGATATAACTGACTGCTGTTTGAAGGACACCTACCTGTTAAACACAAGGGCGAAATGTACAAAGTGTGGTCATAATTGAAGAATTGTCGGATCATGAATTGGTGGTAAAAGTAGGACAATATTTTCAAAGTAAATCTGTCACATTTGAAAATGTGTCATAAAGAATTAAAAATGACGATAGGAAGTTCTTGATGATTATTGCCCTTAAAGGAGCAGTAAACTTTTTTTATGAAAACACATATTTTATAGAGCTTTTCCTGCTGACTAAAACAAGGTCACTCCCATCGCTGTCAGGTGTTTTATTCAAATCTAGTTGAACAGCCCGTTACACGGGCCACAGTTCCTGTGGCAGCCAGTCGCGGGGCAGTCACATGCAGTGGATACTTCCCGCGCCTCGGCTGATACAGAGCTGGACGCTCCTTCGGCGCGAGCAGTCTCTACTGCGCATGACTGCCGCACGCGCATGTCGGGCGTTAAACACAATTTAGCGAATTATTATATAGGATTTATAGCAGTTTAAATAATCAGGAAGTGAATTTACTGTGTTTACTTCCTGATAGTTCTAACTGACAGGAAGTGAATTGACTGTGTTTACTTCCTGATAGTTCTAACTGACAGGACGTGACAGGCAGTTTCTATCACATTCTATGGAGAACTGTATGTCTAACTTTTCTGACTTTCCTCTCCATTAGAATCTAACATGAAATCTAATTAGAATTTGACCACTAGAGGGCACTGCTAATGTAAAAAAACATGGGTTTAAACTGTAATTACTCTGGAAATATAAATCTCTCGGTAGCAGGAGTACCCTTATTTTACTCAATAAGAAATAGGGTGACCACGGGTCCCGGAACGTCCGGGACTGTCCCTTATTTCAGGGACATGTCCCGCGTCCCGGGTCCCCTTCAACCGGGACAATGAAGTGTCCCGGAATGAAGCCAAGCCGCCCTGAATGTCAGCCTGCAAGCGGTGTGTCACATCATGGACGCCGCTTGCAGGCTGACATCCAGGGCGGCAATGCAGCTTACCTGATCTCCTGGAGGTAAGCGCTCTAGTAATACAGAACGCTGGGAGATGACATCATCTCCCAGCGCTCTGCATTACTGAGCACAGCGCGCGGGAGCTTCAGCTCTGTGCCGGAGGAGGCACAGAGCTCCCTCTTGACACGCCGCTAGACCACCAGGGACTCAAGGTAAGGCAATAGGGTGACCACGTCCCGGAATGGCAGAAGGGAAATGTGGTCACCCTAATAAGAAAATCCCTACAATATATATTTTTTCATAAAAAAAGTTTACTGCTCCTTTAAAAATTCTTATGTTAAAAATGTCTTTGATTTGTCTTTGAAATGAAAATCTTCAAGAAACAAGAGACATTTGTGGTCTATAAAATGACAAATTTTCAAACAAGCAAAACTTTTGTTTACCAGTTAACTCTGTAGTTCTGCTTTTCACTTCTGCTAACAGTACTTTAACCCTTTGAGTGCCAGAGGGGTGCGGAACGCAGTTAGTTTGTCTTCTCCAAGTTTTGACCAGTTTTATTTTGTTGTGAAAAAATGATGTTAATGAGACAAAAAAGTGATCGTTAAAAGAATATTTTTTCTGATAATACCTTACAATATGACAGTAGATTAAACTATGCTTTTTTCCTTTGACGGAGATGGTGTAACTGGATGCAAAAAATTACGGTAATATGTCTGGGAATGGACGCACCATGGCCAGAGGCGTAACTAGAAGCCACCGGGTCCTGGTGCAGAAGTTGCCATGGGCCCCCCCGAACACATTACCCTCCCTATTGCCCCCAATCTCCACATTGCCCCCCATTGCCCCCATTCTCCATATTGCCTCCTTCTCCACATTCCCCCCAGCATCCACTTTACCTCCTTCTCCACATTGCCCCCCATTGCCCACAATCTCTACACTGCCTCCTTCTCCACATTGCCCCCAACCTTCTACCTCCCTGGTGGTCCAGTGGTGTGGCAGGAGAGCTTTGCACCTCAGTCTGTCACTCTTCCTCAGCTTCCCTCCCTCGATCCAGCCTCCTCCAATGACAGAGGCTTTCTGCATGTAAGCCGGACAGGTCTCTGGCTAATGAGGGCACTCCAGCGTACAGGGAGAAAGCCTCCGTCATTGGAGGAGGCTGGATAGAGGGAGGGAAGCAGAGGAAGAGTGACGGACTGTGGTTACAGAGCTGGTAACCGCAATCTGTCTGGAAGTAGGGCGCAGGGCAATATTTACTGGATTAAATTCAGCAAAATAGCGATTTCATTAAAAAAATGAAAATGTTGTAACATCTATTCACTATATAAAGGAACTATTAGACTAGCATGTATAGGAGTGATAGATCCCCTGTAAACTGAGACTCATGGTTCCATTGTTAATTGTGGCTTTTGGATATGAATTGCCAGCAAGATCTTTTTTGGGTTCTATTTGGTTGCCATCCTCGCAGGTTCTATCCTCTGCAACCTGGATCACTCCACTTTCAGTGTGACGCTGATTCATATGACCCGTACACCGGATATCTTCACATTATCTGGCAATGAATCTTCTGATGGCAATCAAAGATTAAAGGTGAAGTGATCCAGGTTGCGGATGATAATAGCATAGAAGCTGTGAGGACGGCAACCAGATAGGACACAGAAAAGATGTTCTGGCGATTTGTGTCTTAAAGGGATAGTAATACTTAAAATGTAAAAAAAAATATGTTGTAGGGTTTATCCCCCTGAGTAAAACAAGAGTACTCCCACTGCTGAAAGGTGTTTCATTCAAAAGTTATTAATTTTCAAAGTAGAACTTTTTAGGTGCAATATCACAGTGGCCTGAAATTGTACAGTAGTGCTGTTGCTACACCATCCTATGGAGATTTATGGTCCTGGGACAAGAGCTGTCATAGGATGGTGTAGCAACAGCGCCACTGTACAATTTCAGGCCACTGTGATATTGCACCAAAAAAATTCAACTTTGAAAATTAATAACTTTTGAATTAAACACCTTTCAGCAGTGGGAGTACCCTTGTTTTGCTCAGGGGGATAAACCCTACAACATATTTTTTTTTACATTTTAAGTATTACTATCCCTTTAAAGCCACGAGTAATGATGGAATTAGTTTAAATAATGCTTTAGCCCACGACATGAGAATCTTGTCCTTTTGATGTGGGCGAGATTCTCATGTCGCCCTTTTCTTGCCAGCGACATATATAAGGCTGCATGCATAGGCGTGCGCACGGGGTGTGCCGGGTGTGCCCAGGCACACCCTAATCGGCCCCGTGCGCACCGGCCAGGAAGCTGGGGATTTTTTTTTTTATATATCTGCCGTGAGGGAGCGCTGATTTAAACTACCAAGCGCTCCCTCGCGGCATCTATGTGACAAGCAGCAGAGAGACCCAGGCTCTGTAGTAATACAGAGCGCTGGGAGATGACATCATCTCCCAGCGTTCTGCATTACTGAGAGCAGTGCGCGGGAGCTTCAGCTCTGTGCCGAAGGAGGCACAGAGCTCCCTTATGACACACCTCTAGAACACAGGGACTGAAGGTAGGGGATGGAGGGGGTATTGTGGAGATGAATGGGGCATTGTGGAGATGAAAGGGCATTATGGAAGGGGGCAATGTGAAGATGATGGGGGCAATGTGGAGCTGATGTCAATGTGAGGGCAAGTTGGAGCTGATGGGGCAAGCTGGAGCTGATGGGGGCAATGTGAGGGCAAGTTGGAGCTGATGGGGGCAAGTTGGAGGTGATGAGGGCAATGTGAGGGCAATTTGGAGCTGATGGGGATAAGATGGAGGTGATGGGGGCAAGTCGGAGCTGAGGGCAATGTGGAGATTATGGGGGCAATGTTAGGGCAAGCTGGAGCTGATGGGGGCAAGTTAAAGCTGATGGGGACAATGTTAGGGCAAGTTGGAGCTGATGGGGGCAAGTTGGAGCTGAGGGCAAGTTAGAGCTGATGGGGGCAATGTGAGGGCAAGTTGGAGCTGATGGGGGCAAGTTGGAGCTGATGGGGGCAATGTTAGGGCAAGTTGGAGCTGATGGGGGCAAGTTGGAGCTGGTGAGGGCAATGTGAGGGCAAGTTGGAGCTGATGGGGCAAGTTGGAGCTGATGGGGGCAGTGTTAGGGCAAGTTGGAGCTGAGGGCAAGTTAGAGCTGATGGGGGCAATGTTAGGGCAAGTTGGAGCTGATGGGGGCAGTGTGAGGGCAAGTTGGAGCTGATGGGGGCAAGTTGGAGCTGAGGGCAAGTAAGAACTGATGGGGGCAATGTTAGGGCAAGTTGGAGCTGATGGGGGCAATGTTAGGGCAAGTTGGAGCTGATGGGGGCAGTGTGAGGGCAAGTTGGAGCTGATGGGGGCAAGTTGGAGCTGAGGGCAAGTAAGAACTGATGGGGGCAATGTTAGGGCAAGTTGGAGCTGATGGGGACAATGTTTGGGCAAGTTAGAGCTGATGGGGGCAATGTTAGGGTAAGTTGGAGCTGATGGGGGCAAGTTGGAGCTGAGGGCAAGTTAGAGCTGATGGGGGCAATGTGAGGGCAAGTTGGAGCTGATGGCAAATTGCAGCTGATGGGGGCAAGTTGGAGCTGAGGGCAAGTTAGAGCTTATGGGGGCAATGTTAGGGCAAGTTGGAGCTGATGGGGGCAAGTTGGAGCTGATGAGGGCAAGTTGGAGGTGATGGGGGCAAGTCGGAGCTGAGGGCAATGTGGAGATTATGGGGGCAATGTTAGGGCAAGTTGGAGCTGATGGGGGCAAGTTGGAGCTGATGAGGGCAATGTCAGGGCAAGTTGGAGCTGATGGGGGCAAGTCAGAGCTGAGGGCAATGTGGAGATTATGGGGGCAATGTTAGGGCAAGTTGGAGCTGATGGGGGCAATATGGAGCAGATGGGGGGCAATAATTTATTTAGCTAGCACACACACATATATATTACATACGCGCACGCACGTGTGTGTTTGTGCTTTTGGGTGCACACCCTAATGCAATTGGCTGCGCACGCCTATGGCTGCATGTTTAATGCGCTGTTCTGAATGTCTCCCAATAGTGGGCGATGTTTCAAATGGATACCAGTTACCACAACTTGTTGAACCTCTCACCCTCAATAGAACCCTTTTGTCAGGTTTCCTCCTGTATTTACAAACATGATAGTCTAGTCATGGATTCAGTGTGATACACCTGAAAGGAAAATCAACTCCTCTTAAGAATAGTGCCACTTACTTTAACCTGGGCAAAAAAAGCTAAATACCACTATGATTCAACCCTCTTGTATTTCTTCAAAATGAATCTTTAATTACCACTGGAGATCATTACGGTGGCTGTCACTGAAATAATAAATCTGCCCCCAGAGAAAATTCTCCTCCGGAAATGTCCCCTGAAATATAGTTCTCTCCAAGGTGAGTACTGAAAGAGTTAAAACAGCAAAGGGCAGTGCTGCAAGGTGCAAACGTCATTCCATTGCAACCCTGCATAAACAGACTTCTTTAACCCTATGAGTGCAAGAGAGATAGCCAACGCATTGTTTCGCAATGTGTTAGATACCTCTCTGGCACTGAAAGGGTTAACTATTTCAGGAATGTTTTGCTCAGAACTTAGCGCAGGAGTAGCCAACCCCAGATTCTCATCCGTTACCAACAGTGCATGTTTTCTGGATACCCCCTGAATTAAAACATCTTAACCAATTAAAACTACTACTGAGCCACTAATTAGTCCTATAGCTGGGATATCCTGAAAACAAGCTCTATTGGTAGAAAATGAGGACCAGGGTTGGCTACCCCTGCCTTAAGGTACCCATACACAGTGCAATTCTGCTAGACGATTCCAACCAATCTGTTTGAAACCAACCAGATTAACTGGTTATCACACTGTGTATGGGCTACATCAGTCAAGTCAGGCTGACCAAATTGGTGATTTTGATTGGTCAACCTGACTTGTATATGGCCTCAACAGACCAAACCCAGAGCCGGAGCATGGGCAAGGCACCCTAGGCGCCTGTCTGGGGCCCAGTCAAGTTGGTGGGCCCTCAAAGCTGAACCGGCCCCGCAATGAAAAGATTGGCCGGTGGGAAGATCAGACTGATCTCTCCACCAACAAACTGAGGTCTGTGCCTCCTACTGCACAGACCTTTAAAAGCATCTCCCACGAGGTCCCCAGCACTCTAGTAATGCAGAGCACCAGGATATTACTTAATCTCCCCGCGCTCTGCATTATTGGAGAGAGGACCACGCAGAGCACAGGAGCTGCTAATAGAGGTCTGTGCTAAAGAAGGCACAGACTTCTTCTTTCACACCACATGCCACTGGACCACCAGGGATGAGGCCCCCCTCCTATGCCAGCAAAGGTAAACAAGTAGGAGGGGGCCACAGGAAAGGGGGATTAGGAGATAAAACTGGGGGAAACTGAGGGACAGCCCCTCTTTTAGACCCAAATCCCTCTGTCCCTCTTTCCCACCCTGATGTCCCTCTTTTTAGGAAATCAGACTGTGCAGTGTGTTTATAAATGTATCACATTGCTCTACAGAAATACACTTCAAATTAACCCCTTCGCGTCCTGTGACGTACCCGGACCGTCACGCTGGTCTGGCACTTAAGGACCAGTGACAGTCCTGGTACGTCACGTACTTTTACTCACCGCGCTCCTGCAGGAGCGCGGTGAGTAATACCGAGGACTGAAATTGATCGCTCCAAGACCGGAGCGATCTCTTCCAGTCCTCCTTTCGATGTGCCGCCCCACGTGATCAGTGACGTGGGACGGCACGTCGAACATGTCTATCTGGTCCTTAAAGGACCAGACACCGCGGGATCGTCGGACCCTAAGGGGTTAATGTTTGTTTAAACTTAAGTATCTGTGTTTATAAATTAGTCTGTGTAAATAAAATACTTTGGTCTTGTTATAAGTCATTTATTAGGTTATACAAGGAGGTGTCAGTAGGCCATGAAATAGCCTAAAAATCCCTGGTAACACCCCGCCCACCAGCCACGCCCCCCAGCAACAACCCCTAAAACACAAGTGTCCCTCTTTGTCAATTTGAAATGTTGGGAGGTATGTTTACACTGACATTCTTCCATAACCCTTTGAGTGCCAGAGGGGTATGCAACGTATTGCTGTTAACCCTTTAAGTGCCAATACGATGCCTACCCCTCTGGCACTCAAAAGGTTAAGCTGGCACAATATTACTAGGAAGAGACCTTAATGGAACTTAAAAAAAACACTAGATGGACAGAGGACACGTTACTAGCCATACAGACAGATTTTATTTTTCTGTAAAGCAAAGTAAAGTTTTCTTAAGGTGACAAGTACACTTTAACTCCTTGAGGACCGGAAGGTTGAAGTAGACCTTCATAGTGCCTTACACGTCCATCTGGTCCTCAAGGGGACCTGTCACCCTAAGATAAAATTTGGTTAAGAGTCACGGCTCCCCTTTCATTTGGTTGCAAAACCGATTCTTCCTCTGTCAAACCAGTGACCTTACCACCAAGCTTTTCCATTTTGCTACAGGACAGACGTGTGGGATAAGGGCAGGCTTTTATGGGCACTTACAAATCATTCCCTTACAGTCGAACCTTTTAACCTCTGGCACAAGGAGAAAGTGGCCATTTCTACCTTACAGATTAAATAAAGCCGCATTTCTGCCTTGAGCCCCTAGAGGTTTGTATATCAAAATGTTACTGCTGCTAAATTGATGCTTAGAGAGGGACATCTATATCATTGTGTCCCTTGGGGCAAATTTATAAAGTAACCACAGAGTTGTTTGAGTGATTCAGAGTCGTTAGGAGATAAGCACGGCTCATCTCGCCATCAAATAAAGGGCATGGCACATTATCACATTAAATAGTAACATAAAGGCATATGTATAAAAAAAAGTGTAATTCTGTGTGCCATATTGACCAATTGAAGATGACCTTTTATGTCATTAAGGCTTTCCTTGAATTCCATGGGCATTTAGGAATTTTTTATATGCACACAACGGAATTGTAGTGTTCTGTATTTACCTGTATAAAATGTTCCATAGAATCTGATGGCAAATAAGGACCATTTTGCCTATCTAGATTGACAACCTGACTATTTTAAAAGCTCAGACTTAAAGGAGCGGAAATTTTTTTTTATGAAAACACATATGTTACAGAGCATATCCTGCTGAATAAAACAAGGTCACTCCCACTGCTGTCAGATGTTTTATTCAAAAATTATAGCAGTTTAAATAATCAGGAAGTGAATTTAGTGTGTTTACTTCCTGATAGTTCTAACTGACAGGAAGTGAATTTACTGTGTTTACTTCCTGATTGTTCTAACAGACAGGAAGTGACAGGTGGTTTCTATCACATTCTATGGAGAACTGTATGTCTGACTTTCCTGACTTTCCTCTCCATTAGAATCTAACAGGAAAACTAATTAGAATTTGACCACTAGAGGGCACTGCTAATGTAAAAAAACATGGGTTTAAACTGTAATAACTCTGGAAATATAAATCTCTCGGCAGTTGGAGTACCCTTATTTTACTCAATAGGAAAATCCCTACAATATATATTTTTTCATAAAAAAAAGTTTACTGCTCCTTTAAAGGCACAGTGGTTCTTAGGGCAAAACCAAGATGAATGCTGTTGAATGTTGACCCTTTGCAAGAGAGGTATGAAACGTTGGCTACCTTTCTGGCGCTGAGAGGGTTAAAGGGTTAGTAATGCCCAGAATTAAGTTGCTACTATATTGTAGATGCTAAAAAATAAAGTATCTGGAGAAAGTCCCATCTCTCAAACATTTACGCTTTGAGAGATATTCGCCGCTAAAGTTTCCCCCTCCCTCCCCTTCTCCTGACATCAGCGCTCTACTGACAGCAGGAGTTCTCGGTCCTGGGACCAGTCGGCGGCTCTTCAGCAGAGCTGAAATAGCAATATTTATGAAGAATTACTCCATTGGAACGGTCTACAAAGTGTGCCTGGTTTGCAAGCACACTTTGTAGACCGTTCCAGTGAAGTAGTTCTTTTTAAAAATCGATATATTGGCTCTGCTGAAGCTCCTCCTCGTGTCGGCCGACACAGATCTCCTTCTGTCAGTTTTACAGCTGACATCAGGGGAGGGGGCAACTTTAGCAGCGAATATCTCTCAAACCATAAAGATTTGAGACTTTCTCCAGATACT
The DNA here is from genome assembly GCA_037306005.1 of Rhinophrynus dorsalis. Classification (NCBI taxonomy): domain Eukaryota; kingdom Metazoa; phylum Chordata; class Amphibia; order Anura; family Rhinophrynidae; genus Rhinophrynus; species Rhinophrynus dorsalis. The sequence continues at coordinate 24,127,964 of CM074721.1, read as the reverse complement.
TTATTTTTTTAACATCTACAATATAGCAGCAATTTAAATATGGGCATTTTTAACCCATTAAGGGAAGAAAATAATTCAGATGTGTATTTTTATTGTTGGCCTGATGTTATGAATTCTCAGGAAAAATACAAGCTTCTTGTGTTGCTATGGCAATGAGAAGACTTTTTGCTCTCAATTTTCTTTTTACTCTGGTGGTCGGCTGCTAATATCTCACCCAGTTCTTCATATTTCCATCACCGGGGTTGGCTTTTCATCATCAGTGGGTGATTTTAACCCCTTAGCGACCGGCGGTCGTGGGAGGTTTCTGTCCCATAAGTGACCTGTCACGTGTATCAGCGCGTCACTTTGGGGCCTGATAGAGATCGCTCCAATCTTGGAGCGGTCAATTTCAGGCCCTATTTTTACTTACAGCGCTCCTGGTAGAGCTCTGTAAGTAAAAAGTATGTGACGTACTATGACCGTCATCGGTCCTTAAGTATTTCAAGGACCGTGACAGTTATAGTACG